>JAOYMO020006451.1:0-16032 GCA_025802455.2 Iodosphaeria phyllophila | reverse complement strand
GCACGAAACTGGTCGACCTGGAGACCGGCGAGGAGATCAACGAGGCCGGCCGGCCCGGCGAGATCCGCTTCACCGGCCCGACGATCTTCAGCGGCTACTGGGGCGCGCCCGAGCTGAGCCGCCGCGCGTTCGACGAGCAGGGCTACTACAAGACGGGCGACCTGTTCGAGCTGGACGGCGACCGCCTGCAGTACTACCGCCACGTCGGCCGCTCCAAGGACCTCGTGATCCGCGGCGGCGTGAACATCTCGTCGGAGGAAATCGAGAACCTGCTCATGGCCTGCCCCGGCGTGCGTGACGCTGCGGTGGTCGCCGTGCCCGACGATACGCTGGGCGAGAAGGTCTGCGCCTGCATCGTCGCGGCCGACGGCCAGGAGGTGACGCTGCCAGCGCTCGCGAAGTTCCTGCGTGATGAAAAGCGCATCGCCGTCTACAAGCTGCCCGAATACCTGATGTTGTTGCCGGCCCTGCCGCGCATCCCGGTCGGGAAAATTTTGAAGCGTGAGCTTCGCCAGCAGGCCGCCGGCCTGGCACCGAAAGTACCCGCCACACACTCAAACTTGCGCTCAATAAAGGGAATCAGACTTGTCATTTCCGCACGGTGACAATAATTGGGCTTCTGTGTCGCACGCCAATGCGGTGGCGTTTGAGAGCCGAGCCCAATCCTGATTCCCTTTATTGAGCGGGGGAGATTCTCATCTCCCCACTCATACGTGGATATACTTTTCTGTAGAAGGATAGGTAAAGACCTATTAAGAGTCGATCGTCTGGATATGAAGTTAATTATACCATCAGACATTAAAGCCCGATCTCTAGTTATCAAACCACAGAGTTACTCATAATAGATCTATATCTATCCTCCTACACGCGCCCAGATGGGTTCAGACCATCTCCAACCAGAAACCGTTGTCCGTGTTCTCCTGGCGAACCAAACGAACCCTCTGTCCATTGGAAAGAACCATGGATACCTTCCAGACACTGGGATCTTCCTTCACTTTGGCAATAGCCTCTTCCATGTTGTGATACTCGCACGTACCCGTATCTTCGCTTCGAACCTGAATCATGTTGTTATCTCCCAGACGATTGTAGATCAATTCCTGACGCACAGCCTGCAAAGCCTTCTCGCTCACTTACTCTCCTGCGCGTCATATTCCTTGCACTCACCACATAGAGGCAAGTCTCCCACCCAAAAGACTGCTCCCCATCCCACGTCAGAATATTCGGGGTCATCCGACACGTGGTGACCGCAACCCTCGCATTCGTAAGTCATGGCTTCTCCGCCCATTCCCGCACCTGTTCGTACGAGCGAGCAAACAGATCCCCATTCTCGCAAGCAGTCAGACTGGCAATCTTACTCGCCCACATGACTGCGATGGGGTGGTGGTTTCTTTCCTCGGTGGAAAGATTCGGCAGCGCCTCTCGCAGATCCGTCATGGCACGGGAAAACCCATGCACCACTCCCGACAGATTGCAAGCATCCTGTACCAACAAAGCATCTTCCGACAATTGCTTGACAGACTTCATACACTTACCTTCACTTCCGTGTGTGGATGGGTTACACCCAGGTCCGCCCATGCTTGTCGAGCACGGCTTTATAATAGCTCTCTTGATCCTCGCAAGATTGCATCAACTGCCAATCGAAGATCAAGCATTGTGCGTTAGGATTCGCATAGTCACGCACGGAGTCATTCGCAGCCTGATGGCGCCAGGTCCAGAAAGATGCTTCCGTACCATTCCGAGGACCGCATCCCGTTTGCAAGAGAGGAGTCTCCTGGCACAGTTTCTCGGCTTCGGAATCGCCGTCTCGCAAGTAGATCATGGCAGAAGAACCCAAGTCTCCACGCCCATACTCGCGCATGACCGCATTCAAGCATTCGCGAAAGCGTCCCCGAGCAAGTACCACTCGCCCTGCCCAGAAGTATTCGGCAACATAATACTGCCGATATTCGTTCCAAGTCAGATTCACCGCATGCCCATTGTAGTTGGCATTGGCAGACGCGCTGGCATACGCAGGTGAACCCAAGGCTGCCGCCTTTCGATTCATAGCATCGATCGGACTGTAAGGACGCATCGGAAGATGAAAGATCTTTTTCATAACCTTACCTCATACTAACATCTGTTGTCTGCCGAAGTAGATGGGATCTCGTTAAGAGGGCAACCCATCATAGATGAATTGCGCATCCTCCCCAGTCCAACGAACGAACCTGCCCGCATGCATGCGAATGTTACTGAAATTCTTTTGAATATACTCCAGCTCATGCCCATCCGCAGACACCTCCACAACATCTTCGAAAAGATCTCCCCACTTTTCTCCGGTCTTGTTAGGCTTGGCTTCGCCAATATGCCATTGATACGGAATATTGTGGTTATTCTTGCGAGTGATATAAAGCATCTTTTTCCTTTTGAAGGCATGCACAGATACATCCGCACATACACTTACATATCTACCAGGAGATGAGAAGATGCTGCGGTCGCAGACTCACCTGGTAACCATAAGGTATCCCCCGCAGAAGATGGGATACCTCCGTCGCCGGAAACCCCGCCTCGAAGAGGTAAGCGACTTCTCGCTTGCCCAGTTTCGCTGCGGTCAGAATCTCCACACCCACAGGCGCAAGCGCATATTCCGCCAGCTTGGCTTTCAGCTTGTCCAAGGAACGCTTCTCGTCGGCAAACTTCCGCTGGAAATCTTTCTTATCCTGCTTATTCTGTTTCATGGGAATCCTTTGGTTAAAGATCAATAGAGGATTGACCAAAAATGATCAATAGCAGGTTGCCATCTCACGCAGCCACTCGTGCAAGCTTTCGTTATTCTGGGGAATGTCATTCGCCCTTCGAGCCGCCATGATATGGACATCATGCTCCACACACGCCGCTACACGTTCCTTCAGAGAAAGATTCTTCCAGCATTCCACCATGGCTTCCCACTCTTTCTCGCAATACTTATCCTCGTTCAGGATGGGATAATCCGCCAGGCAATCCTCCAGTTCCTGCGACTTCGCACACGCAGCCGTGCCCGGTCGGACCAGCACGAGCTCGAACCATCCGCAAGCCCAGTGACCAAAGCGGTGCACTTCATGATCATCCCCTTGTGGATCGATCTCTTCCAGCTGCGCACAGATCTGTTCCCAGTTATGCTCCTCCAACAGAAGACTGTCGCGATTCACCCCACCTGCCACCAACCAATCCTGTTGATCTTGGCAGGCAAGCCCACACACGTCGAAACCCGTGGGAGAGAAGTTTTTATAGGTTTGCATCTTATGTCTTTCGGATTCTTACCGATATACAAGAGGAGTTTAGAAAGACTCTCTCATCTACTCACCTATAACCACACACGGACCCAATCCGCGCGGCGAACGTCGCCTCATAGATGAGCAGGTGAGAGAGGCGGAAAGCTGGGGCAGTCCGCCATCATCCGTACTTATGGAGAAGCTTATGAGCTTATCCGCTTACATGTAAGTTAGTCGGAACGTCCGATAATGATCTTCCTACCAATTAGAAACACGATGGGCGGTTGGTAGTCAGGAGTCATCCACACTTACACACTTGGTTCCGAGATAGATGGGGAGAGCTTTCACCCTCCCCAGCTTACCTCACTCCGCCGAGTCGTCGTCGCCCACGGGGGCAGCGTCGGCGTTGCGGGTGACGCCGCCAGCCTTGCCGCGACCGATGTGGAAGAGGCGAGTGCCCTTCGGCTCGGCAGGGGTGACCACGGTGGTACCCTCCTTGACCGCGGGGCGGTCGGCGTTCTCGCGAACGTAGTCCGCGATGCGCTCCTGAAGGGTGGCGTAGTTCTCCGGCTGCACGTTGAGCTTGGTGGCAGCGAAGCTCTTGAGAGCCGGCATGTTGAGCCGCACGCCCTTGTGCTGGTCGAAGACGGCGCTCACCGCGTCGGCGATCTGTCCCTGCTCCAGCTCACGCTCGGTCTGGTAACCGATGGCGGCACTGCGAGCGTTCTGAAGGGAAGCCTCGAGATCGAGGGTACCGGCGGCGGAGAAGGCGAGAGCGAACGAAAGGGTCTTGGTCATGTGAGTATCCTACTTTTCTGTCCGGTTAGGGACTATTGTTTCTGTAACAAAGAGACTTGCTATGCTGAGAATCACGACATTGTGATTGACTCATTAACTCGTCTCAAACCTTAGTGTTGCATCCAACGGAGATGGGAAGGTTTCCTTCCCGGTTCGAGAGAGTGAGGAGTTAACCGTCACCGGCTTTCTCACTCTCTCATACTGACTGCTTTGCTGCCGTGTCGGATGGGAAGGCTTGTTGTTTGGCGGATCTCATGGGGAGTTATTAACTCCCGTAATCCTTGGGTGCCTTCCCCCAGAATCTCTTCTCCGAAGAGTCAAGATTCATGATGCCGTTTTCTCCCGTGAAGGATGGGTTATCGGCAAACCCAATCATATCTTTTAATCACACTGTGCATCGACTCATCATCGAGCCGCAAACCTTATCTTTATGCCGTAGCGAGATGGGAAGCAAAGTGTCAAGGGCTAATCCCCCACTGTACCATACCGCATCTCCGGCGATGTTGCGCTTACATGGCATCATCCTTGCTGTAAGAGCGCCGTTTCTCGGTGGCGCCGTTTGCCGTAGCTGACATCATCCGCCTTTCTACCGTAAGAGATGGGAACCTTTCCTTGTTCTCTCTACGCGGGAAAGGCAAGCTTGGAATACAATCTGTATATTGCAAAAGATTAGCCAAGCGCTGGTTTGCAAAAGGACGCCCCCTGATTCTCCCGAGGAGGATGGGTGCGGGCGGTGTAAATTTCAGGGTCACTGGAATTAACCAGAGACCCCGAAAAGTTAAGATTGTTAAGAAGAAAGCTTGGGCGCTGGGAACACTCCAGTAGGCTTGTGGTTGCAGCAAAGAATCTCTGCTCCCATCCCCGTGAGTCGGAAACCTTCCTTCTCCAAGTGGTCCACCATCCTGGCATCTTCCTTGATGAAGAAACGTTTCTTGCATCCCGGATGATCGCAAGAGATCTCTTGCACCGTGATTCTTCGATATCCCATACTTACCTGCTTACTTCCGTGCGTGGATGGGAATTAGACCGCTCGACGCTCTTGCATCTTGGGCTTCGCCTGGACTCGAGCCGCCGGGACGAAAGTGTCCGCGCTTGCCTCGGTACGTCCTTCGTCGAAACCTTCCTGCCATTCCGCCGCCTCGGTGGAATCCTTGGGAAAGGGATTCTTGCCCTTGTTATCGAAACCCGCATCCCAGCCCGTCGAATATGCCGAACTCATGTCTGATTCTCCTGTATGATGAATTGCTGCCGTTATTGATGGGAACTTAAGCGCGCTTACATGTAGGTTCATGTAAGCATGGGAAGTTACCTTCTGCTTTTTTTACAGTTTGTGCTGCGCCCATCCATAATGGGATTGGAGCCTGACCCGCTGAGAGTCGAAGTCATCCGCCTGGTTGATGAAGTCTGCCGAAAGATTGATGTATTCACGCAGACGCTCGGAGACGGCTTCCAGCTTCATCTCACTCTTTCGGATATGGGCATCCAGGTTCTTGCATCGAACGGCTTCGCGTCGAGCTGCTTTCCTCGCCGCCACTTCCTCGATATGCCTCACCTTGTTTTCGATGGACCGGCACTTGCGATTGGCAGCTTCGGCTTTCTTCTGATTGGCACGCATACGAGCGCGATACACCCGCATCTCTTTGGTGACCTCCAATACCTTCTTATCCAGTTCGTCCAATCGCGCCGACTTCTCGTAAGATCTCTCGTTCATATCCTTTATCTTTCTTCCGTGGAGATGGGATCAGGTTTGCTTTAGGATGACCATATATGAGGGTACACATATGGTCATGAAAAGAAAGCCTTCAGAGAATCAGACGAGAGCCCAGCCGAACACGGTGGAACGGATCTTGCCATCTCGGCGGAGCTTGGTACCGGCGTTGCCCATGTCACCCGAGCTGATCTGAAGCTGAGTCGCCAGCGTCACGGGTCGAGTGGTTCCGTTGGCACACAGGTAGGCAAGAATGTCTTCTTGATTCTTCTTTCCCTTGGAACCGAAAGCTTTGGGCTCCGTCAGCATGCCCGCTCCCAGAAGTTTGGTCATGACTTGCTGCGACTCGCCCAGCTGCTTTCGTTCCTGGGATTCCACGCTGGCACGAAGCTTGAGATGATTGCCGATGGCACCGTGAATGGAAAGGAGATCCGCCTCGGGCAGGGTGAACAGAAGAGCGAAAGCCTGAATGGGAGAACCGATCATGGTCATGATATCTGGGAATCCTTGTGTGTCAGGTGTCAGGGAGAGATGTTGTGCCGAGAAGGGATGGGTTTCAGCGCTCCGGATTGATCTCCTTCAGAAGCTGGATGGCGTTGCGGGTGAGCTTGTAACCACCCTTGGCACGCTCGATGATTCCCTGGTCCACCATCTTGGCGACGGCATGCTCGATATGATTCTTGTTCCAGCCGCCCGTGGGAAACTTGGCATTCATGGTTGCCAGGATGTCGGATGGGAACATGGCGGAAGAGGAGCGGAGCAGGGTGGTGGCGATGAGAGACTGGCGAATGTGAATGTTGTGGTAGACGGTCAGGGTACCGTCCTTGCCTCGCGAGATGTCGGAATCGTGGGAAGGGTGAGTGTGGGAAAGGGAATATCGGCTCATGATTCTTTTTCCTTTTCTATCGGAGCGTTTCGCTCCTCTATTACTTGTCTTTATCCCGATTGGGATGGGAACTAAGGGATGGTGTGAAAAGCGAAGCGATTGATGAGGCTGGTATAGATCTTGCGAGCATTGGGAGAAAGGCTTTGGTAAGAGAAGCTTTTCCCGGGCAAGAATCCTGCCAAGATAATTCGGTCTTTGGAATGAGGGGAGAGAGAATCGTAGACTTGAGCAAACAGGAAGTAAGCTTTGAGAATGTCCTTTCTTCGGAATCTCATACTCTTCGGATGTCTGCCGAACTGGATGGGTTACAGTTCCTGAAACTTGGCGCGCATGGCAGTGCGGATATCCGCATCGCTCTTGCCTTCCAGAGCAGCCAGTTTGCCCGCCTTGTGGATGGGAACCGTATGCATGATGTTGATGGGTTGGTTCTCGAACTCCAGGGCGAAACACTTGTTCAGACGTGCATCCAGCTGATTGGCTTGTCGCTTGTTCATATCAATTGCCTTTCTTCCGAGATTGATGGGAACACTTGCTTGTGCGGGAGAGTCTTTGGAATAGATAATGGATATTGCAAAAGATTAGCCAAAGATAAAAAAAGGAGAGGACAGGCTTGCGCCCATCCCCTCCGGATTAATGTTAAGATAAGTCTTGCGATCTCACCTACATGTAAGAGAGTGTCCTACATGTAGGGAGAAGGTGAAGTGAATCAACCTTTCGAAAAGTGGCAGTGAGAAGGCTTGCTCTTGACGCCGAAGGAGAGAGAAGCCGAAGACTTGTTTTGGTGCATGACGGGAGACTTCTTTTCCTTCAGGATTCGTGACATGGCTTGAGTGCGCGTGGTGGCGGTGGCGACTTTCAGAACCGCATGGGTGACGGTAGCATGCCAGTCGGAGAAGCCATCGAACAGCTGCCGGTCCACCCAGCGATCGGCATCGCTTGCCTTCTCGAAATCCTTCTGAACCTGAATCTCACCCTCACCATCCAGGATGCTGGCGAGCCATCCCTTGGCGCTGGGAGTCTCCTGATTCTGGAGAGAGGCTTCCGCAGCTCGGATCTCTTTCGCCATCAGATGGGAGAGAACTGCTTCCTTGATCTTGGAAAGAGTTTCGGTGGGGTGAGCGACACCTTCCTCCAGGTTGGAGAGGATGGGAGAGGTTAGGGAGGCGAGTTCTCCGGTCTGGAGCCATTCCTTGTGCTGGGAGAGAAACGCCAGGGCAGAAACCTTACCCGAAGCCTTGTGGAGGAAGCCTTTTTCGGTCATCTTGCGAGTGGTCATACTACTTGGCTTTCTTCCGAGGGTGGATGGGTTGGGCTCGTCAGTCATGGCACCTTTACCATGAGACCAGCAAGTTTCGGAGGCTTGCCGGTTTCGCCCTGGCGATGGATTCGGTAAGAGGATTCCTACCGTATGTGGATGGGTTCAGATTGAATCTGCTGGATTGGAACAGGCTTCGCGAAACTCGCCCTCTTCGAAGTCTTCTTTCGAAGCGAAAAGATTCACCATAGTTTCTCGAGATTGCCAAAGAGCAATCTCTCGAGCCCGCGAAAGAGTTACTGCCCCAACCGTACTTTCCTCATCGGAGATGGGGCGAAGATAATAGAGTCTCAAACTCTTTGAACTGCTGCGTATCATCTTCGCAGCTTTCTGTTGCATCTTGGTTAGCATGTCTCTTGTCTTCCTGCCGAAGGAGATGGGAACTGGAATAAGGTAGGTGTTTATCCTACCTTATCCTTCACTTCACTTGCCAATGAGCTTGAAGCCACCGACGGTCAGACCCACCAGACCCAGGAAGGAGAAGGGAACGCCGACCTTGCTGGTACCGATGGGAAGGTTGAAAGCGATATGCGACATGCTGGGAATGAAAGAGCAGACCAGGAACAGAATGGCAAAGGCGAAAACCAGAACCACCAGAAACTTACCCATGATAATATCCTACTTTCCAATCCCTGTAGGGATTCTTTGGGAGACTTGGTTGGAGCCGTTGGGCTCTTACATGATGAGGATTACTGCCGTTGGAGATGGGTTAGCGGGTTCTTGGAGTGGAACGCAGCGCCGCCTCGGCTCGATTGCAGATCACCGCCGCATCATCCGCATTCATGTTGGTTCGACGAATCAGAGACACTTCCGCAGTAAAGAACCATCCCTTTTTCAAGGCTTCCAGTTCCGCATTGTTGAGAGCGATCTCGGTGCTTTCGTTCATACCTCTTGTCTTTCCTCCGACTTGGATGGGAAGCTTTTGGCTGGGGAAAGGATAGTTGGTATATTAATTGGAATATGCAATGGGTCTGCCAATTGTAGAAAAAAGGGGAGAGGCTTTCGCCTCTCCCGGTTTAGGGATTCATGGATTGATGATAGTGGATGGAGTCCAAGCATTCCCTAGGGGTGACAGTGGGTACGAGTCTTGCCCGCATGGATCGAATGGCGGGGATAATCTTGCCTGTTGAGACCAGATCGGATTCCGACTGATTCAAAGGAATCAGACGAAGTCTTCCCTGCACGATGGGAAGGTTGACAAGCTGCTGAATGACAGCTCGAGATAGTTTCTTATTGGCAATGGCGCCAAAGAGAAACTTGAGAAGCTCATGAGAGCTAACCTGTTCACCCAGAGAGATAATGTCTTGATTCATACACAGAATCTTTCTGCCGAGAGGATGGGAGTTTAGACTCCGCAATCCTGGCGAAACTTCTGGGCATTGAAGTTTTTGCAGCCCGAGAAGTATTGGGTCATGGTTTGACAGGCTTCCCACACTCGGAATCCCTCCACTCTGGATGGGGTGGGAGTCTCCCAAGATTGCAGGGGACCGATGAGAGCTGGATCCGTCTTATCGGCTTTGGCTCGAATCAGGGAAGCGGCACGGTTCCAGTCGGAAGGGAATTGCTGACTCATATGAGTAGTCTTTCTGCCGTAATCAGATGGGAAGATCCCAGATGACCCTTTCCCACTTCAGCTTTTCGGCTGACGCTCGCCAGATGCGAGAGCCATAGATGGAAAAGATTGTGCTAAGGGTATAGCAGCCAACCTGAAACCACTTTCCGTCTGCCATCGCGGCTCCCGCCAGGAAAGAGCAGGAAACCATGAAGAACAGAAACAGATAGGAAACCGTCATCATGATTCGGAACTTGGAATTCATATCTACTCTCTTTCTGCCGGGGAAGGATGGGTTACAGGTCTTTCCAACCTTTAAAAAGTTAAAGGTCTTTCAGCACGATTCGTGCCAAGTAGGCATTGACCTCTTCTCGTTCCTGCTTGGTTTCCTTCCCTTGCATCAGATGAGTATGCAATTCCTTGGGAGTCACCTTGCCGGAGATCAAGGAAAGGTAATCGATCCTCTCCATCTCTTGCGCAGAAAAGAAGTCGCTGGTGACCGGGAGATTGGCAGTACTCATGAGAAGTATCTTTCCGCCGGAAGAGATGGGAAGGGAAATTTACAGGGTTTGCACTTTCCCAGAGTCTCTTGGTATATTATTATCAATTAGCAAGCCTTATGCCGAATCTATAAAAAAGGGAGGAGCTTTCGCCCCTCCGATTCAGATTCGTTGCGAGACCCAGGATGGGCGATGTTTGGCGGTAGCAGCTTCCAAGTCGTGGAGTTCCGAGATATGACATTCCCCGGTCACCATCCCTTGATCGCAATCTCCAATCAGTTCGGATGGGAGATTAACCTTCCTTCCATTGAATCCCTGAAGAAGGGAATATTGGATCTTGTAAGAAGTATCGTAGACGACATTGATGGGAATGTCGGCTTCGATGGTGAAAACCTGATCTCCCTGTTTCAGTTTGCCGAAGTACCACATGTCGCCCTCCAATCGCTCGGATCCTCGTTATTCACCCAAGCCGTCAATTCTTCTTTGTTGCCCTGTCCCTTGGCTTCCGCTTGATGAGATGCCGCATTGCGCCATTGCTGGAAAGTCAACCCATTGTCGTTGGTGAACTGTGCGGTCATACAGAATGACTTTCTGCCGAAGAGAGATGGGTTACTTGCGGCAACACTTCTGATAGGCGTTACCATTCCAGATACCAGGAGTGCAGTCATAGGCTGGGGGAGCCGCATCGTCCGAACAGAAAACCGGAGTATAAGGCTTCTCGTTAACCGGAACTGAAGGACACTCGAAAAGCTGAACCGCATTGAAGCATCCACCACCACAGTGGTTGGGGTTCCCCGGCGCTTGGGTACCATCCACATTGGAAGGATTGCCACCGCCACAGGAAGCGCCATCACTGCAAGTATCCCCGCAATCGATGCTTCCTCCGCAACCATCATCGGCGATGCCGCAAGCGGTATCTCCAATGTCATGGCAAGTCTTAGGAACACACTGGTTTCCGCTGGAGCTGGAAGTTTCCTCTCCCGTGGAAGAACTGGTGTTTCCGGTGGAGCTGGAAACGTCCGTGGCGCTGGGCTCCTCTCCGCCACCTTCACCACCAGAACCGCCGTCACCTTGGCAATCGGAATCGCAATCGGACTCCTCGGGCACGAAGTGCTGGGAAGTACCGGCAGCACAACCCAGAAGCGAGGAACCCAGAACCAGCACCGAGAGAAGAGAGAGCGTGTTCATATCAATTAGGTTTCTTGAGTTTAGGATGGGATAGATTGGGAAAGGTAAGATTGGTAATCTTTTTGAAGATTGCAGATTCTATGCCAGATAAGAAAAGAATAAAGAAAAACCCCAAGAGAGCTTAATCCCTTGGGGAATCTCCTTTTCCGTCAGACTTGGGAGAGATGAGATCTTCTTACGTCCTAGGGAGTCTTGTTTAGGCTTCGATGGAGAAGCGCTTGGGATGATTCTTGTTGATGAAAGGATCCAGCTGAAACATCAGGCGAATCAGGAGGAGCTGGTACTTGGCACGGCTTTGGCAGCTGGCGTAAGTGATGACCCGATCGTTTTCGATGTGTTCCAGGATGCTCATGCTACTTACCTTTCTGCCGGAAGGGATGGGAATCACGCCAGGCGCTGGAGTCGCTCGATGGCGATTCGGTCCTCCTCGTCTCGGATCAGATCCATACAATCCCTCAAGTCCAATTCGGACCGAGCTCGAAGTGACTTGACGGCATGAATCCTGCCGTTGTTCTTGATGAGTTCCAGTTCTTCGGGAGTGAAGCCACCCACCGCTTCCAGCTTGAGTTGCGCCGTGCGCCGCATCAAACCGGGCAGACTGTGAATCACGTCTTGCATCCGACGCAGGATGGGATGATTCGAAGGCGTGTCGGGAATGGTCTCCATCATCCCCTCCATCATCTCCATCATCTCGCGGTGATTCAGCATGGCTCCGATGGTCTTGGCGTTCAGCATACTACTTGGCTTTCTCCCGAAAGGGATGGGTTAGTCGGAGGTCAGCTCTCCCATATCCTTGGCGTGTTCGTATTCACCGCTCACCACTTCGCGGCAATCTCGATAGTCGATTCGGGTTCGGTCTTTCAGGGAAGAGATTGCCGAATGAATCTTCCCCTCACGAATCCAATCGTGTTCTTCCTTATTGAACCCGCCAGCATCGACCAGCTTTCCGTAAGCCGAGACCTTGACAAAGGTTGTCAGCTCGTTTCTGGTGAAGATGACAGACTGTACCGTTGTGGTCTTGATGGGAGACTGCGGCAGCTTATCCAATGCGTGAAACATTCCCTTCAGACACTCCGCCATGTCGCGCGGATCCATCATCTCGCCCAGCTTGAATGCGTTGATCATATTGATTCCATTCCTTCCGAATCAGATGGGAATAACCCCAATCTTTCTCAGCTCAAAACTTCTTGGATTGCTCGGGAAGTCTCACGTACATATTACTTCTCTTTCTGTTATAGTTAGATGGGAAGCCTTGTTTTACTTCAGCTTCTTTTTCAGATCCTTATCCTGACTCCACAGCATGATGGCGCAGGGAAGAAAGATCACTGCCCAAGTGGAACCCGCTTCCAGAATCGCTTGCATCATGTGAAGAGTCTTTCCTCCGAGAGAGATGGGAGTTTTCCCTAGGAGATTTTACAGTTTGGCTTTTGCAAAAAGGATGCCATTGAATTTTTGCCCAGAAAAGTGGATTGGTATATTAATTGGAATTAGCAAAGGGCATTCCAAAAGTATGGTTTGGGTCCAGAGAAAGTAGCAAAGGTCCCATCTTGAATGGAAGAAACGGATAAGGTATGAACTCCAACCTGATCGGGTCGCTCTCTGCCAAGGATTTCATCGTGGCTCTTCGCAATGCCAAGAGTGCTGACGATAAGAAGGCTGCTATTCACTGCTTCTGCGGTTATGACGTTCGAGGTCTGTACGGTGCCCAGGAGGCGGCTGCCGTGGGCAAGGCTACCAAAGAGATTCGTGGTGGCGGGTCGGTGGGCGGAATGAGCCGAGGGGAGAAGCGTTCGGCTTATGCCTCGGCTGCGGGATACGTGGCTGGCATGCCCGATGCTCGGCAGGTTGCCATTCAGAACCTGGAGGGCAGGATTCGTGCCAGCCGAGAGGAGTGGCTCGAGATGAGTCGGGCGTCGGAGCGGACTGCGGGAGAAGATCGATCGGTCTGGCTGCTTCGGATGGGGTCGGAAGAGAAGAAACTGGCGGGTTTGGAGCAGGAATTGCACCAGATCGGCGGTTGATAGGGGGAAAAGCGGCGGATTGATAGGGTTTAGGATGGGAGATCTGAAAAGGTCTCCCGTTTTAATAGGAATTGGTAAAAGGTTTGCTATATTGCGAAGAATATGCCAAAAGAGAATAAAAGTGGGAAGAATTGGTGAATAAAGAATAGTTAAGGTGGTTTGGCATGGTTGGTGGCAAAGCAAGGGGGATGCCAGGAGGGGAAAAGCTGTGGGTGGTGGGTGCTCGGGCTGGGTTATTGCCTCCCAAATGGGGGTCAAAGCTGAAAAGTAAAGCGGTAAAGGGTGAAAAGTAAAGATGTAAATGCGGCAAAGTAAAGCTGCAAACTCGGATTGTAAGACGGATTGTAAAGCTGTAAACTCGGATTGTATCAGATATAAATGGGATTTAAATTAGATTGCCATACTATAATAGATCTTAACATACTCTATCCCTTCACCAGACATCATATATCTTAATCTCTTATATCTTCTCCCTATTGTAATAGGGTATTTACAGGGTTATTTATCTTATTCTTTGGGGGATGATTATAATATATCTATTTTAGAAGGTTAATTATTTAGTGGGTAAATAATAAAGCTTTATTTATAGGGGCAAATGAAAATAATAAATTTATGATTTGATATGATTTAGGAAGTGAGAATTGGTAGTGTGGGTGAGTGTGAATATATGATATAGTGGATAATAATCATCTCTATTAGACAGAAATTTTAACAGAATATCTTCAAAATACAGGTGGATATTATTCACAGCATCTGCGAAGATTATAACTTTGGAATTTCAAGTTAGGGATAGGAGGAAAAATAGAGAGAATCAGGGATAAAAAGATGCCAAAATATAGATAGAAATGGGGAGAAATTAGGATAAAATATTAGAGAAAAGATAGGAGTTTTAAGCAATCTGGGAGGGCGACAAATCTGTCGAATTCGAAGGTTTGATTGTTGAATGAGTTGGGATCTAACAGGGTAAATCTGGTGAATATTTGATCTGGCTGGATGGTGAAGAATCTCCACTCGATAATGATATTGAATTCGACTGTGAGGGATTGGTGAATGACATGATGGTCCAGGGGTTGGTTGTAGAAAGTGTTTGAGGAGAGATAGAGATCGCAGGGGCAATGATCATGGACCCAATAGTTATTAGGGAGGGGCAGATCCAGGTGTAGAGGTCTTTGGCAATGGCGGCAGATTTGGTTTAGCTGGTGTAATGCCTTAATCATATTTATATAAAGGGGGATAGCTGGATAATTTGGATAGCTTTGGGGAGGGTGAGAGGGGATTGGGTATGTCGGGGGTTGTGTTGGTAGATGGGGAGGGCGTCTTGAAATAAGCCTTCCCAATAGTTGAGATCATTTTGCCTGAAATTTCTAAGAATTCTGAAGGATTTCTGATGAAATGAGAAGTTGTAAATGATAGAGATATTGGAGGAAGGGGAGGTTTGAAAGTGAGATATTCCAATCTGGGATTGGCAGGAATTGCAATCTCCGAGGAGGTCGGAGTTTTTCTTATGGGGATTATAGGGGGTAAATTTGAAGAGAGCCTGACAATAGAAGCAAATAGTATAAGAGTTTGGATTGGTATAGGAAATGGGGGAGGAGGAGATGGTGTAAAAAGAAGGGATCATGGGATTAAGAAAAGGGCAGAAGATTGATGAATTTTTGGGCAATTTGTTGGAATTGCAGAAAAGATTTGGGAGGATTATCGGGGAGATATGGTAGCACCAGTGTATAGTTAATGATTCCTGGATTTGCGGAACTGATATAATTGAGAGAGGACATATACCCTTGATTCTCATAGGAGCGGGAGATTTCGAATTTGAAATCTCCGATGAAGAAGAGTCTATAAAGAGAATAATATAGATTGTTATTTTGGGTTTTGGAAGGATGATTTGGGTAGATGATAGCGGTACAGGGGCATCGAAAGCGATGATAATTAATAGGAGATTTGGAGATTGTTTGACACAGGGAGCAATGGAATTGAAAGTGGGAAGGTTTGGAATTAGCTAATTTAATAATAATCATATAGGTTTATTTAAAAGCCAATAGTTTTTTGATTCTTTTTGGAGAGATGAGACCTTGGAGCGTGGTAGTTTCCCCATTGGTATGGATAGAAGTGGTAATTTGAGTTGGGGTATAGGTAACGGTGCGAAGACATAGGTTGTCATTTAATTTGATTAAATCTTGTTGACGGGCATAGTCCTTATTAAAAAGAATATCATGAAAGGGATTACAGGGGCAAGTGATGGTTTGGAATTCTTGTTGGGGAGAGGTTAGTCGATTGCAAAGCAGACAATGAACTTGCATTATTGGAAGGCTTTCAATTGAATAATGGATAGGACTTTGGTTCGATTAAAGATGAGTTGTTGGGAGGGTTGGGTAATTTGTAGGATGCATTGATCTTGGTTGAAGGAGTAAAGAGTTTGATGAATATACAAATTATCGGGAGTGAGCTGGGCGCGGAGATGGAATCGATTACCGAAATAGGGGATAAAAGAATAATAATGCTTCAGCATGTTGCTAGCGTCAATCGCGCCCTCAGCCGCGCCCGGCACCTCGGCCCTGCTGGAACAGCGCGGCGACACTTTCGTTGCTGAAGGCACTCGAGATGCAATATCGCTATCAGCCCGTCCCCACGTAAAGCTGTTCAGCGTCTCGTGCGTATCCTGGTAGCCCCAGCCATCGAGCAAAGTCTGCGGCTTCCCCGCGTGGTCGTCGCCATCGCGCGGGATGAAGAGCAGTTCCGGGGCGGCGCCCACCCAGAGGCCACCAAAGCCGATCTCCAGCCCGGTGACGAGATTCAGCCCTTCCATGAAAACCTTGCGCGTCTCGAAAATACCGTCG
>JAOYMO020006370.1:0-16058 GCA_025802455.2 Iodosphaeria phyllophila | reverse complement strand
CATCTGAGTCTGCAGACTTCATTAGTACTCAAGACATTCAGCTAACACCAGTGGCGATTTTCCCAATAGGGCCATGGTCGTTCTATCGGCCATCTTTCTTACGGGCAACGTCATGGCGTTGACAGTCTGCCGAGGCACCCCGGAGGGAGAATCCGATATCAGTGTAGTTGCGATGGGCTGCTTGCCGAAGAGTCGGGCAATAAATTACGCTGCGTATAGCAGTTGTAAGTCTTCCGCCCCATCCCCGGCTATGTTTTTCGAACTCTTTGAATCGAAGGGGTCTTTGGTATTCGACTAGAATCCTGTCCTGCTACGAACTGGGATGCAACCCGAATTATACCCCATTTGCTTGTATGTTAATTGGTTTTCCCTCGTCATCTGACAGCATTTTCGGCCTTCACCAACATGGTCCTCGCGATCTACACGATATACAACACCTGGCGGTCGAGTCTCAAGATGAGAGTGCAGGCTGTTGTTGGGTTCGCCGTCGCGCTGGCTTTCCTGTAGGTGATTTTTAGGTATCTCGTATGGTCATCAACGGATGAGCACATAGTTTTCCGGTTCCAGTATTATGCCTCGGTCTGGCGTGTTGAAACTGACTAGGCCTGCGTATAGCGCGGTCGCGAGCACTATCTACAAGTTGACCTTTTTCTCGACGATGCTGAGTAGGGACTTCAGCTGTAAGTTGGCTTCCACATTCAAGATAACCCACCCCCCTTATGATCAACGCTGGGCGCTATTGTGCTGTAGAGTGGAACTCGATGGATAAATGCCGCTAACAGACACGATCGCGACAATCCAGACGACACGGTCGGTCTTACGATATGCGGTTTGTATGTACATCGTGCTCTCCCCGCAAGCTGTGGTCATGATAATTTAAGCAATGTATCTAATCGTGAAACGTATAACTCTCGGAACAGCGCCGAAAGCTCTGCGATCAACATCGCCGCGTGCATACCAGTCTTCCATCCGGATCTCGAGCGAGGCACCTGGTCCCGAAACGACCCAAGCCTGAGCGGCAACGTCGAGAGCGCCAGAGATCGCCGTCGAAGTGGTCAGGCAGAAGGAACTGGCTTCAGCCTCCTAATGCGCGGCCTTGCGCTGCGCATCGGCGACGTTATGTCCTCGACGCCATTCCCGACATTCAGGGAGAATCGGAACGAGAGTGCGGCGGCGGCCGCCTACGAGCTCAATGTAGAGCATGGCTGGGAACGAGCTGGTAGAGGATCGGACGAGAATGCCAAAACCGGTCCTACTAATTCAAGCTCCAGTTCTAACAACTCCATCATGGCGTCTACGGGAATCGTGGCTACCGCACCAGATCGGATAGACACCGACACATCACCTGGCAAATCTGGCAATGTGAGGATAGATATTAGTTACGCGGTAGAATATGAAGTGCACAGTTCGCCTTCAGTACAAACATTTAGTATGGGATCAAAGATAGGAGAAGGGGCAGACTTGGAGTATGGTGTTCCGACCGATGGGGTTGGGGGCGGGAGCGATCTTCGAATTACGAAAGAAAGGAAGCCAGGAAGCCAAGGGGCGGTTACGACGAGGGTGGAGGTTATGTCAACGGCGTCCAAGAGTTGGTGGGGTGTGAAGAATCAAATAGCGGAGTCCAGAGTACAGCATTTGCTTCCCCGATGACGAGTCAGGGGTTGCACTGTATGTGTATGTGATGTGTATACTAGGAGCAGGCGAGGCGTTGAGGCAAGCGAAATCTCATGTTTTGTGTTTACCCCCAAAAAGGACTATAGGCCGCGATTTGACGGTATGGCGTTGCTCATGAATGATTTAACTGATTTAACCACGTTTGCATTGTAAGACATCGGTATGAAATAAAAATTTAATCTATCCGCTTCGCCATGCCCCAGCCGTTCCCCACCCCTTTACCATTCAGTCCGTATCCCAGGGGCGTGGCGGCGCCCAATCCCCGACCTTTTAGTCGTCTGGGAAGTATAAAGCCAAAGAAATACATAGCGCTGGCGAGCGCGCCAGCAATAAACGAGACTAGGGCATAGAATACAGTGCTGGCATAGACATGACCTCCCATGCCGGACCACTCCACCTTGCCCTCAGTCCGAGGCAGAGCCGGGGTGGGAAACCAGCGAACGCTGAAGCTCAGCGGGAGCGGATCGCCAATAATGAGGCGCTTTGTCTGGCTCCCTTCCATGTGACTCAGCGGACTGGTGCTGTACACGGCACCGGAATCGAGCACACCACTGTCGTGCGGATGGATATGGTGCTTGGGTATGCTATGCAGGAGAACATTGAGATGGGTGCTGATGTGCAAATGGGATAGTTGTAGCGTTCCTGCGACGGCAAAAACGAGGGGAATATATTCCTGCTTTTGCGGCTCGACCCCTACCACCTCAACATGGGCGGGTGGGCGAGAAGGGAGACGGCAGGCCAGCGGTGCATCGTTGTGTACGTAGAACTCCAGCAGATGGAAGAAAGGATCGTCGACCATGGCGATGGTGCAGTTCACCTCCGCTTCGATGCCATAGTGGAACTCGAGTGGTTTGGACGTCTCGTTGCACGCGGGGAAAGGAACCCATTGGATCTCGTCTTGCTCGTTTTGGATGTGTTCGCCCGTTTCTGTGCTCCTGTTCATACACTCGATCGGGATGGCGGCGCCATAGTGATAGGACGGTAGCGAGCCCTCGCGCAAATCCGCCGCTAAAGTCGCCTGGGAGAATAGACTAAGGCCACCCAGGAGCAGGTAGGCCAACGCCGAACCCGTCATGGTGGTAAAAAGGAGGCGCAGGGTCGAAAAAGACGGAACGCTGACTTTCATGCGCCTTTGGTTGCGATGAGGGCTATGGCTGGCTACCTTGAGCTGGACATTTCTGCTCGTTGGGGTGGTGGAGCGAAGACGGAGGCCGCCTTGAGATGGGGGACGATCGGCGGATGCAAAAGTAGTCGGAAAGTATTATTCGTGGAGATGTTTTCCTTCACTATTGGTCGTCTTTGACATGCGATACTGGATAATTTCCAATTATGAGACACGCGATGCCTTCGAAAATTATGGCAGAAGTGATGAATCGTAATTCTCCATTCATCCACCCTTCGTATCAACGCCGAGGGCGATGCCGTCAAAGGATAACATGGCATGTATATCGTACCAGCTTGAGTACTGTACTGTACTTCAAATTAGTTTACAAAGCTGCTGACATTGGTCGACTCGCTCGATATGAAGTAAATCATTGCCATTCTTTTGGAAGCATTCTCCGAGAACGCTTTGTTGAGTCTGTTCAGTGAAAGGCCATGTACCGTTTTACATTTCTTACCCTAGTTTACTGCATAGTGATTGCGGACTGTGGCGTCGCACGCATGCGGATTGCATCGCCACACGTTTGCATCCCGCTGTGAAACTTGCGTGGTCATGCCGCTGCGCCCGGAAGTCGCGCGTGGAGAGGTACGATGCAAAGCGAGGTTAGCGGTACTACCAGCCGGTACAGTAGCATTGTGCCATCTACAACAGCATATCGAAATATCCCACTTGACGCAACAAACCGCTTTATACTCCGTACCAACTGCATAGACATATCATATCTGGTGGAGGTGGACTGAATTGGATTTATTATTAACTACACTTCTCCAACTCTGAATCGAAAGATTAACTAGCTTGTTTTACAGATAATACAGCCAGGCCAATCATCTAACATGGAACGATCTCATACCCTAACTCATCCATTTGACACCTGATATTACCACGTTGCCCAGTCTATCCAACAAGATACTGGTAGATTACTGCTTGTGGCATGTGATCCCTGCGATGTTTGTCGCTTCCCAGATGGCACTGCCTACATGGCCGACACTGCACCCGACGGTGCTCGTAACGAATCTCGCAACCGTTGTATTCACCAATAGCCTACCGCCTTGGTTCAATGGATTGAACGGGTGATGATGATCAACAAGCCCGCGCTTTTCGTGGTGTTTCTTGCCGTCTTTGGACTCCTCCTTCTTGTTGTCGTCATCCACATGTTCCAGTTCGAATCTCGGGCGGAGGTGAAGGTCTTCCCAGTCGACCATCTTCTCTCGCCAGGAAATACACGAGAAGGCAACGGTAGCGCAGCTGGGCTTGAATTTGTCGCTGTTCAGGGTCCTCCACATGAGCTTGCAGGCGCGCTCTGAATCTAGCGGCGCATCGATCTTGATGTTGTACAGTTTACGGACGCCGCCCTCCGTCTTGGAGCCGTTGCAGTATGAGCCAGGCGCATTCCACATGTTTGCCATCTCGGCAACTTTGGCTAGGTCGGCCTCCCAGGCGTCGCAGCAGCCTCCCAGGTGTTCTCCAGAAGAGCATTGGTCGTGCGGTGTTGGGCCGCCTGAAAAGAAGGTCTGGGCGTGCAACCCATTTTTGGTGAACGCCGTATGTCCGTCGATTAGTGTGAGGTTGTCGTACTGATAGACAGGGGATCCCGAGGCAGTATGATTTCTTCCGGCGGCCACACCAGAGACAGCGATGAGCGGAAAGGCTAGGAGTGCCGCAGGCACAAGAGAAGATGAGACTGGCAGATGCATGATGGATGAGTTGAAAAGAACGATGGGTTAATGGCCGGATCCTACTGGATAAGAGCAGTTGAAAGCCCGGTTTTGAAGACCAGAAACGAGAGAAATGGTCAACCGGAAGGGAGAAAGAGCGACAGTAACGAATGGAATCCGCCGAGAAGGGAAACGAGAGACAGGGACGAACAGACGTGGAAGAAACTTCGAATGGCAAGGGCGCGAGGAGAACTGAAGATTATTTATCAGTCCAGGCTTTACGAACCAGAGTACGTCGAAAAAGACAACCGGGCGCGAAATTTCCCAACGTGAAACGAGGTTCATTTTGAGATACCAAACCTGGAAATCGAGGACGCACGCGTCGCCATTTTCACACGGAGTTTCCCCTTATCATAATGCCCCAGTACCTAATCACTTGGCGCCAATGCCCAGATGATATTTCGGCTTGCTGAGAAAAACTTTAGCGACGATGCTCAAAGGCGAAGGTCATATTTGAGTGGAACCCGGAGGTCATCCTGGAGATGATGGCCGCGTGATAACATGGGGGATCAATTCTGCAGCTTCGTGGAGTCGGCACGTATTAGAGTGTTCCCAGCGCCCTGTGGCCTCCAAGTCCTACATGGCATGTTTCACGACCTGCGCACCATCTGATAGATACTACCTGTTCCTTCAGTTGATAAACCCAGGGAGCCTCGAACTCCTAGCTACGGCGGAAAAGATATAGAAGTCTATGTAGAATATTTCACGTGGGGAGATCAAGGGAGATGGCTTTGCGGGTCCTACCTCTATCTCTCATCCCCACCGTCCCCGCGCTTCGTCCCCTAGAAGGCAGGTCACCTCCATCCTCCTCTCGGCTGCACCACAGTCATCACGCTGCCGCTCGGAGGGTTTGATCCTCTAGCGGCTCTTTCAAAAAGGTACGACCCTGGCACGATTCAGGCGCAACCCATAGTTCAGGTGCATCGCCCATGTACGTAGGCTTCCATATGTCCTCTTAAGGTAGGTGTTTGGCCAGGGTGAGTGCGCTTGGTTCCCTTGGCTTCTTCCTCGGGTTGCCTGATACCGTTCAATAAATCACCTCGTGGCCCCGCAGCCGCAAGAGAAAACCCATGCTTTGGCTCGTGGTTATCTGGATCGCAGCACTGGTAGTAAAAACCCTCGCGAGACGGACTGCTCAAAGTGCAATGCATCAGACCGGCTCGGCTGAAGAGCTCTGGGTTCATGCGAATACTGTATAGAGAGCAGGTATGAGGGTGTACGGTAATTACCACACAGCAATTCAGGTACTGTACCACTGAAACACTGCCCGTCCTGCTGAAAGCACAAAACCACGCATGTGCATACTGGGCGATTATGTTATCCGTCGTAAAGTAGTTAACCTGTAGGTTTTTTAACTTCGGGTCCAAGCTTCTGTCACGCAAAATTACCAAAAGATCTCTTGTAATGAAGTTGAATTGGAGCTGAATTGAAGCTGAATTGCAGTCCGTTACCTATATTTCGTTAGGTCTTGTTACAGATGCGCCTTTTCAGATGCGGAGGCGCGGTTGGCGCAGGTTCTGTACGCACTGCGACTTATTCATAGGATGAACAACTTCTCGCAGATAGCAACACGCTACACCCCTGTAGGTCTCTGTACCTCTGTCATTCCGAAAATCTGTCTAGGAATGCACCTTTGAGTATGTTTGATGAGAGCCGAACATCATCGATGTAAACTGCGTGCAATACTGTTGTCAACTTCAACCTGCTGACAGACAGGACCAGTGAGACCAGGTCACGTGACGAGCACTTGCCAGAGAAAACAGCAGCGCTATTCGAAAAGGTGTCCAAAGGTGTTCCAGACGGACCTTCGGAACAACGGAGGTAATCAACAAGCCAATATTTTACAAGTCCAGGGCTTCAACAATCGCAGCACACCGCAAGGGCAATGTGGTTGTTTTGACATTGGAGGAAGAAACTGACTATCTCCTCATTTTCTCACGTCGAATTTTGCAGAATCTCGAGCAGCGGCTGCTTCACGAAGCCAAGGGCAAGCGAGCCGAAAGCTGCTCCCAGGTCTCAGACAAGTGTTGCGTGTTGCTCTTATCCACTGCCTTGTCAAGATGGCCCCTATATTGGACAAAGTATATGCCGCGTATTTCGTCATTCACGTCTTAGTCCTTTTCTGTGAGTACATGGTCTGCCTAATTCTTCCATGAATCGTTGTGCCTCTGGATCCTCTCTCCAAGAACACGGGCACATGGCATTACTGCCCAGCCCTCTTCTTGCTGAACATGGTGGGCCTTTGTTAGCGCATGAAAACCTTGGAAAAGTGGAATGAGGAAGGCCAGCAGAACGAATTGGATTCCAAGTCACCAAATCAAATACATTTGCAACACCGGCTCAGATTCGTTCAACGGCCTGATGTCTACGAGGCCCGCATCTCAACCCTCACTAAATTTGTACACCTAACAGTGTCCTCCCTTTCCACCTTTCCTCTAAATCCCACACCCTGTCTACCCAAAAGCAAGACTAACCCACCATAACTCATCAAAGGCGTCGATCTGGTACCTTTCTACCCAGAATCACTCTGGAATGGACCAGATGCACCTCTTGCGATCCTGGGCTCTCTCCGCACATATTACCTAGAAACCTACAAAGACCAAAACTTCGTGCCTCCTGTTGGCTCAGCCCCGCCATTCTTCCGCTTCTTTACCCTGCTTGAGCTTCTCGTCCATCTCCCCATCTCGCTCTGGGCCGTGGGGTATTTCCTGCGACCTGGTCCGGCTTCCAGCCTGAAGTCAACAACAACGACACAGGGCACGGGCGAGGGGGAGCTGATATTGCTGCTCTACGGGCTAGAGACGGCCCTCACGACCGCAACCTGTATGTGGGATGCCTGGTTCTGGGACGAGGCACTCATCACGGCGGGGCAGAAGCTGACGTTGGTGGCGGGTCTCTACGCACCTTACTCGGCTGTTGGTAAGTGCCATGAACAATTCTTTTCCGCGTTGCGTGTTTGCAGTGAGGGGACTTGGGCTGAATATCTGGTATAGCGGCGTTGCTTGGCGTTGATATGTATCTGCGCTTACTTGGGAGGTTGAACACGGCGAGCAACGCAAGCGTGGCCAAAAAGGCGCAGTAGATCTTTGCTCCGAGGTTGTCGGAGAACATCGAACTGGTAGTGTGGGCTTAGAGGACGGGGAAGGACGTTTTACAAATGTTGGTCGTCGGCTAAATAGCCGACCAATTGTCCACATCACAAAAATGTATCACAAGTTAATTTCTCCAGGCTGATGAAGAAGAAAACCAATTATTGTAGCGTAGATTTGCCGATTCAAAATGATCTCCCATCCTTTATATCCCCACCCCCGTACCCCTCAAATCACCCAAAATTACGCCATTGAACGCCAATTATTTTTTCTAAATTTTCAAAAAAATCCATCTCGCATTTGCGCCCCTGTCCCCTCTTGAAGACGACACCTTACGGGCTTTTATACCTAGCGGCGACTGAGTCCATCACGCCCCTCCCCCCCTTTTGCACGAACAAGACAAGAGACTCGCCTGCTTCGCTCACCACACTGTTTCATCCCCTCAACGGCTCAAATGTCGGATATTCCCCACTTCTCACTTCGCTCCACTGCCATCTTCATGCTGTCTACACGACTCCACCACGAACCGAAAAAAAAAGGGTCTTTAAATCTATACATGTGAACTGCATCCCCCTTTATGCAACCCTCCCCTTCTTCCCTCCGCGACGCTTCTTCCGTATCCTACATAAACCCCAACGTACTCCTCCCCATCCTATTCATCGCGAAGCTCTCCGCATTCCTCCTCACCTCCCTAACCTCGCGCAGCAAATCCTGAACATCCATACCCCCCGGGTTCCCCTGCCGGAACGTGGTGGCCACATTCTCGCACTCAACCACCAGATCGATAACCCAACGATCCAGTGCCATGTCCCCGCGGCCCGACCGCGCCAGCTCGCGCAGCCACAACCGGATCACGTAGCATATCCACTGGACGACGCGGGCGCGGCCCGGCCCGCGGAAGGGGAGGTCCTGGCGCTCGAACATCTGGTCCAGCACGCGCATGACGGTATCCTGGCTGACGCCGAGCTGGAGGAACAGGTCGAGGGGCCAGTTCTCGTCGGCGCCGATGCGGGCGTCCTGGGCTTGTTCGTAGCTGTAGCGGCAGACTTCAGGGAGGAGGGTGGTGACGGGGAAGACGAAGGAGTCGTTGGACGTGCGGTGGCAGATATCTTGGATCGTGCCGATGAGCTTCTCGTAAGGTTGAGACGGCACATCGGCTGTCAGGTCGCGGTTGTGGCGGGCTTCTTCATATTTGTCCCAATCCGCCTGTATTTCGGCGTGGACTTTCTCGATAAGATTGGACCAGGTTTGGGCTATGGTAGGCGCGTTGCGGAAGTCGGCGGCATGGTAGATGAGGAGGCACAGATCATAGTATGCAGCTTGATCCGCGTATCCATTGAAGAGCTAGAGGAGAGGTCAGCAATCGTATGCATAGTGTAGAGAGCGAAGGGACCCTTGTCCCGGGGTAGCTTACCTCTGATAGATCCTTGATCTGGCCGTCCAGATCCTGCATGACATCGGATCCGCGGTCCGGGGCTATTCGAGGGTCTTTCTTTAGTCTCTCAACAAGATCATCCTGGATATGGGCAACCTCGAGGAGTTCCGTGACCTCATGACTGAGAAGCTGGATGTCCTGTCGCCCAACGCCAGTGGTCATAACACTGACATTCGTCTTGGCTTTGGCGAGCAGCTTGATGCGATCTTTAATAGTGATGTTGAAGTCGGACTTGGCCAACGTGGCCTGCACCTTAGCCGCTTCGTAATATCGATGGCGCATGGTGTAGTAGCGACATAGAAGGTCCGCATGGTGGAGGTCCGTTTGGGCCAAGCGCCGAAGGAAGATGATGACATGCGGGGACTCAATATTGAGGAGTTTATCGGTCCAATCTTGTCTGACATACCACTCATAGAGGTCGAAGTGAAACAACTCATCCGAGGATCCGTTGACTACCTCGTACGCTTCATCGCGCTTGATGGCGATAGACGTGCGTTTTCCATCGATCATCTCTGGCTCCTGGCTGCAGGCCTCGTCGAGACTCTGGAGGACGTGGTATATGAAAGCGTAGCAAGTCTTTCTTACACGGAAGCGATCAGCTCGAACAGTATCATCCGCTGGTTGGCCGTCATTATGCCATGACAAGGCCGAGTTACCACGGTCGTTCTCATGGGCCACAGTCAAGCAGAGTTGAATGGCACCAGCAAAGTACCTCAATTCAATGTACTGCTCTATCACAACCTGAAGGTTTGACTCTGACAGGCTGGCCGCGACCTTCTCAAAGAGGCGTAGACTCTCGTGAAGCAGAGCACGAGCGGTGTTAGGGTTTTGAGCAGGGTCGGTTGCCCGTTTAAGTTGCTCCTGGGCCTTGAATATGACCACATCATCGGGAGAGCAGAAACTTCCGCAGCGACGCCTAAGAGCATCAGCTACAGTCTCCACGTTGGACCCATTCTCTATATTGCGATTGACAATGGCCTTTACGAGAAGCCTGGCCAGGTCTTTGCCAGATGGCTGCGAGAACAGACGTTCATATGTAAGTTCTCGCAGATTTTCTCTTGCGTGGTCGTCGAGTCGAGTGTAGATATCGGTAACGCGCTCGTCAAACAACATCAACACGAACGAAATTCCCTCGGAGATGCCGGCCATGAGGAGCAGAAGCGCATGCATGGCCTGATGTTCGCCCTGGAGGGCCAGTTCTTCTTGTTTACTCGTAGCGCGGGTCAAATCCGACGGGCCCGATAGCCCCTGGATAAAGCTTTTGTTGGTGTCAAGAAAGGACTTAAGCCGGTCTAGACTTTCCTGGACAGTGATAAGTTTGGAAGTGGGGATGGTGGAGCTGATGGCGAGCGCGCCAGCCAAGTCGGTGCCGAAACTTATCACGGGCGTTCGCCATAGGCCGCGCACTAGCCGGCTGAGGTAGAGGCTCAGGGCGCCGTGTCGAGAAGAGGGTCTCACGCTCTCGGCAGTCAGGATCTGACCATCCTGCTCGGGTAACATGGGGTTGCCGCCGTAATTAACGAAGACTTGTTTTGCTCGATCCTCGGTAGCGCGATCCGCAGCAACACGGCCTGATCCAACGCGTTGATCATTTCCTTGGCCGCACGCGACAGCCAAGGCGGCGGTGATGGTTTCGACCCGCCCGTACACACTCTGAAGCCTGTTCATTTCGGCTTTCAAGCCTTCATCGCCCGCCGCGATCCTCACGGCCGCGGCGAAGATGTCGACAAGTCTCCTTCTCCGAATCACGTGGACGCCTGTGTTGGTGAGGATGGCAAATTCGCCAGCCACATCCTCGAATTGGACAGCCAACTCGTTTCCGAAACCCAAGGGGTGGTCCGTTGCGGCAAGCCCGTTTGTGATGAGGCCAATATCAACCACGTCGCTGACAAGATCCATCCAGGTACTTTGTTCGTAGAGGCGTAGGTTCTGTGTATGTAGGGTAGTCTTGATCCGGCCGGTATCTGGAGCGGAAGCAAACAGGGTATGGTTCTTGCCATTGTTTCTGTGATCAATAGTCGCCAGGTAATAGCCCGGGGCGAACCGAACGCCCTTGCGAGTTACGGACAGAGACCTGGATTGAGTATCAATGAACTCGCTGGGCCCGGCATAGCGGTCTCGGGCGCGGCGATGAGGCTGGGGAGTTTCAGGGGGAGGAAATTTGATGGACTGAAGCTGCATGCTCTGGGGAGCTTTTGAGGGAGACAATGCCATGCCATATGAAGCACCAGCGGCACTCATAAAGAGACGAACACCCGAGTCCGTTACGGCCATGAGATGGACCTTGGCATCCTCGGTTGCCGGGATAGGGCAGATGGATACGATAGTAGTGTGTGTGCCCAGCAAATGACTAGTAGAACTCATGGCATGCGTAATATCTCGTAGTATATCCTCCTTGCTCTTCTCGATCACTTTGGTCAACTTATCTGCTGGTTCCATATAGTAGGTACGGATGGTGGAGAGGTTGGAAAGTGAGTAGAGAAGGTTCCGGGTGTCGTCCACCACAATTTCGGTTATCCGCTCCGTCGTTGGCGCACCAAAGAGGCGGGGAGTCTTGGGGATGACAGACGACCAGCCAAGGTGGCTGTGGTTGATCTTGCCAGTCCTACTAGAAAACCATTTCTCCTCTTGTTGATAATACAATTCCCAAATGTCAGTATCGTTCATTCCAGCGAAGAAGATGCGGCCAGTTTGAGATCCCGCTAGTATTTGGGCCGACGTTGAACGTAAGGGAAGGACCATCTTCGTCTGGAAAAGGGTGACGGCTTTAGCACCGCTCGGGGTGGGCTCAGCTGCGACACCAAGCAGGATGATATCGGCGGTGGTGGCCACAGTCAGGACATGATTGATCTCCTTAACAAAAACACCGCTTTTAGGGGCCATTAGCTTCACGGCAGTGATACTGTGGGGTTGGTCTTCATAGCCGATAAGCTCGGGATTCGGATGTGTATAGTCCCACATGTAAAGACAGTTATCCACAGCCACCCAAGCATGATTGATTTCGGCGAATAAACCCATCATGGTGGCTACTTCCGCCTTATTGAATTGCTCAAACACCGTATCTGGGATATCATAAGAAGCGCCTCTGGCAAAGGGCGTCCAGGGCGAATCCGAGGCTGGCAAATCATATTCCGACGAGTGGTGTTTGCAGTATGTGTCCAACTCAGGGTACGATTCGTCTCTTTCAAGAGATGTATTGATATAGTCCGCCGCCTTAGCTAAGGGCGCCTTGAGCGGAGGTGGTGCAGCCTCATTTGTTTCTATTACACCTCTCATTTGCTGCTGCTGCTGCTGCTGCTGCTGTTGTTGTTGTTGCTGTTGCTGCTGATGATGTTGCTGCTGATGTTGTTGAAGAGCGGGCGATCCTTCCAAGACAGCATCAAACCCGAAACTCCCCTGCTCCGCTTGACCTCGACCAGATCCATGCCCGCGACTTGGCTGTGATGGGAAGAGCTGTCTGCGAACTGGATCTTGCGACTGTGTCGCAAATCTCGAAGCGATCGCGGGCGTGTGCATGAAAGCACCCGGTACAGGTCGCATAGGAGTCGCCATCTTATTCAGACTACGGGAGCTGAAATCGATGCTGAAATCGGAATCGAAATGGGTATGCGATGGGAAGTTATCGCAGTCAGGCGCGTCGCGTCAAGATGGCGCGCTCAAGGAGTCGTGGTCCTTCAAAATATCGCCGGTTGTCCCTGACAGGACAGCAAAGCACTTCTGGAACTATGCCGGTGGTAGATGAGGGTCTGCACAGCTTCCAGAAGCATTCAAGTGGATGGACGGAGCCCGGCTAGGAAGATGGAAAGCACAGTAGCAAATTGTTCGCGATGCAGTCGATCAACAAAAATGCGCGTAGGGGCGCGCAGGGGATCCGAAATGCGCATGCCCGGTTTCGAGGACAATGGGATCGAATGCCAATCGGCCAGAAAATTCTCGAAACGCCAGCCGCGCAGCACGGAGTCGATGATCCTCTTGTCAGGTTTGTTGAGCGTGGCCCTAGGCCGCGCAGCTACGAGTCGTCGTGCTTGACAAAGACCTGAGGCAGTCTAGTTCGAAAGAGACAGACTTAGCTTAGATTTTTGGAGTCGTCCGCTGGAAATGCTGCTGTGACTGCTGCACCTTGCAAGGAATAGGTTCTTTGACGCGTGCCTGGCAGCTTTCGCGTCCGAACACACTATACCGAAAACGGCTTAAACGCATGTCCCTTGCCCAATGGTAAATCTACGGATTAATTATGAGCACAGTGCATGCACGCTCGTGGGCTCGTACCTATCAGACCTGGTTTTGCTGTTAAACAGAATACGTCAAAATTTACTGAGCAGATACTACTATAGGTCTTCGCTTCCCGATTCTCTCCTGATTGACAGCTTCAAAACTACTGCTATGTAGTACTGCGTAGATAGAATCAAGAAAAAGCGGCCGTATTTCTCTTGAGCGTGGAACAGTCACATCACATCACGTCACCTGGTTATGCAAAATACACATGGAACAACTTGAGCCCAGTCATAGCCATCTATTAGTCCCGCCGTCACAGCTTCCTCTTAGTAGACCACTTGTTCTTCACGCAAAGCCCCGAGGCAACCGACAGCCAGTCCAAAAGGGTCTCCAGCTTGCTCTCTCTCTTCATCTTGTTTCTCGTTGCTGCTGTCCCCTGTGGTCAACCCACAATGGCCTCTGCGAGAATCATCCTTTGGAGAGCTCATGTCGTCGGATGCCATTTCCCGTCCGCAGAAAAAAGTACCCTTATTACGAGCTATCCCGTGTCTATCACACTGCCGGCAATGCTCGAAAGTTTGCTTCCACTCTGTCCGTGGGGATCCCACACATTCGCATCCCAAAGACTCGGCCATGGCGGTTTAGGCCGTGAAGTCAATATCGTCGCCCTCCGTCTTTGTTGGACCCAGATCGGAATGATATACTACCGAAGTTGGGGTTTTTGTCATGGCTGATGGGCCCCGAAGAAGTCTATCCGGGTATCAAAATCGTAGGCTAAGGAAACCGCTGCGCCGCCTTGCCATGGAACCCATGCCAAAGGGGAATGCTCTGGCCAATCGAGGATCACCTGCGAGAAAGAATTGAGGTATATTCCAACCCCAAAGACAAACTCTCAGGATCAATCCCTCGACCAAATAATATTACAACACACCTGGCGGCATTTCTACAACTTCGGGTGGAAAAGTTTTCGTGAAAAGCTTCAGCTCGCGGGAAGTATTATCTGCCCATCTTCCCTTGCCGATCTAACGTTATTATTCCCATCGTTGGCTCATACCGGCCCGTTGCGAGAATCCGAAGCCAAGACTTCCCGGGCATAGAATTCGACAAGCATTGTAGAATATGCATCTAGATCTTCCACAGGAACAGCCAGGCGGAAATCGTTCAAAAGGAGGAACTGAAGTTCAAGGTGATTGAGTTCCGCCAGAGGCAAGCCGCCAACCTGAGAGAGAGGGGATGAGTCAGTAATCAATGGCACGGGGATTTGGATTAGGAAGGGGTGAGCGCACCTTGGCGTATCTCGAATTCGTGTAGAAAATATCCGAGAAGAATTTGCTAGCTGAAGTCACGCCAGCTATAATCAGTCTGTGTATATTGAAACTGTCAACTACAAAGTAGGTTGTGACAGGAGACACAACGCTCGAGCTGACGGCGTCGACGAGGTCGGGCCTCTTCTGTTCATCATCCGCCAAATCTGAATCTGTTTCGTCGCTGTCATCACTTTCCCCGTCATTCATATTAACATCGCAAGTGAGTCCAGGATCAGACGTGGAAGAAGTTTCAACATCGGGAGGTTGGCCGCCTCCTTGATCTGCCACTGTCCGGCGGCTGATTTCCTCTTCTTGCATGATTTTGTGGTTGACCCGTTCCGTCATGCGGTCGAAGTATACCAACAAACTCAAGAAGACCTCATAAGTGGTGGGGCAGTACTTGTGAATACGACTGAGATAGCTCAGTATGGTGATGGCTGGCACATTTTTCCCGTGAAAGGCGAGTACAGAACTGCTGAGGTCCTTCTCCCCCTGAGCAGCGTTTTGTTGATGTGTCGAGCTCCGGTGTATTGCATCATGTTGAAGGTCATTAGTTGATGTGATTTTGGTTAGCAGCGCAGCAACCATCTCAATGATATCGGCGATGGGCATGCCACTGACGTCGTACTTCGTCGACGGGACTGAGGAGTCGTTGAGGGTTTCATTGATCAAGTCCGCCTGCACTAGACTTTGTATATGGGCCAAGTCTCGTACAGCGATGGTGTGGACCTCGGATGTGATTGGGCAGTTGTAGATTGATTCCCTGGGGCTGGCTGGTGATTGACTGGTCTCTGATTCAGGAGAAGGTTGCTGCTGGCTCAGGGTAGGTGTAGAATTGACCTTAGCCGGCGTGTTCTCGATTCTCGCTTCGCTTTGGCCTGTTTTCCTAGCCCCAGCAGGATCGGGAGATGTCGACTCGGGTGGAGTAAGAAACCTGGGGTTTTGGAGTCCAGTGCTGGCAGAGGAAGCCTCATCATACTTAATACAAGTTGATCCCCCCTCATCTTCGTCTTGCTCATCCTCTTCATCCTCATCCTCGTTCACATCCTCCACTTTCCCTTTCTCCTCCGTCCCTGTCTCAACTTCTGCGGAATCCCACGAACGCTTAGTTGGGGCAACACTTGATAAAGAAGCCGTCCTGTATTCTCGAGGTCGGCTACTACTTGTCGAAGAACAAGAGCGATATGCCGATTCCCGCATGTGTGGATTGGAATGCCCGTGTTGTAACCCGGAGCCGGTGATCATGGTATAGAAACCAGAGTGGCTGGTGGCATAATCCCCCACAACCGCAGCCATAATGTACTGGTTTCCTGGTGTTGCGTCGAACAAGATAGGGTATAAAATAGGGTGAAGACGATCGGACTTATGGAATTATTGTGACTAGGATACTTTTCACAGTTAGCATTACATCTTCCTAAATTAAACCCCGTAGACTCTCCTTCTACTTCCGTTTTTCTAGCT
>JAOYMO020006286.1:0-16073 GCA_025802455.2 Iodosphaeria phyllophila | reverse complement strand
CTAAGCGTGTTTCGCTTCGGCTTCCGTCATCGAGTTGATTAGCATAATCAACAAATCGGCGACATTTCCCCAATTGCAATTGACGTAAATAAAATCGCCTTCGGGAGTGGTGATCTTAACTCTATTACTCATCGCTTTAATCCTGAAAAGTGATGGGGTCTAGCCAGCTTCCCATCGTCACGGCGCTTTAATGTCTGGCCTTAGAAAGCATCCGCGTTGTGTTTCGAAAAGTGCGCCGGGGCCTGGAAGTTTCCGGGATAGGGTGTTTTCAAACCCCGGCGCGTGGATCGTGTTGAGTGGTCACGGGGATAACCAAACAACACGAAAAGAATTACCGATTTAATTCGGTAATGTCAATTATTTCTTAGCCGGTTCATCACCGCCTTTGTCGGGTGCCGGAAGCATTGCCGGGCCATCGAGCGCCTTGGCGGCGAGTGCCATGAGCGGATCGCTTTCAGCGGCTTCGACAAGAAAGTCTGCCGTGAACTCATAGCCGGTTGCGCTCGGTCGTTCGGCGTTCGGGTCCGTTGCGGTGATGCCGACTTTGAAAGCGAACTCAACGCCTGCGCCGCCGTCAGAAACGGAACCGGCAATCATGTTCAGAACAACATCGGGCAAGAAAAGCTGGCCGGAACGGAAACGCTTTGCGGTGCGCGCTTCGACAGCTTCAACGCCTTCCGATGCTGCGACGGCTTCCCTGGCGGCGTTAGGGCCAACCAGCGGTACGGCAATGAAATCGCCAATAAGTGCCATCCAGTCACCGAAATCGGAAGTGCCGCGCTTGATACCACGCGCGATACCGACAACATCGACAATCCAGACGGTTTCACCGACATCGGGGACTTCCTTGAACACGCCAGCCTTACCCGGAACGGGGACTTCGACGGTCGGAATAAACGCCTTGACGTTACCGACAAGATTTTTCATCGTCAGTTTCTTGACGATATTCGCTTTTGTTTCTGGCATTTTGATATTCCTTATTCGCTTGGCAATTTCGCCGCCTATTTTCTAAGTCGGAATATCATCCAAGTCAAGCATTCTCACACTTCTCGGCGTGAAAATCGTTCCTTTTTTAACGCTGAAAGTCGGCGTCTCCGGAATATCGATAACGGTTTCGCCGCGAGCGATTTTGTAAATCTCTTGCGCAGTCAGACGAACGCCTTTGGAGGCGATTTTATAATCGCCATCGGTCTTTTTGAAGGCGTAGAGTTTTTTACCTGCGATTGCGGCCTGGGTGCAATTGGCTTCAACATCCCAATCGCCTAATTTGTTCGATATAATGACATCTCCAATATCGACGGCTGCGATGCTATCCGTGTCACAGTAGAGAACCCCATTGCATTTGGATATCGCTCGCCAAAGGTAAGCCCGAACAAAACCCGTGATCGAAGCTGACACCGAAACATCAAAATAGCGGTGCTTTTCTTCGTCGAGCGGCCTGTTAACAACGGCGATATCCTCACTTAAAAGCTTGCAGAAAAACCAGCCATCGGTTTCCTTTGCCCCTTCCAGCATATTCGCTGGAAGCGTCATAAATTCCTCATAGTTTTCCGGGTTGCTGGCAAATTTCCCATAGAGGCTATTCAGGAAAAGCTTGGCGAAAAGATACTCGGCCTTGTCGCCGCTGCTTTTCGCGCGGTCTTTCATGTCGAAAAAGTGATCGACATATTCCGTAAAATCGATGCTGTCCGCGTAATGACGGACTTCTATGATTTCTTCTTGAGCCAGTTTGCCGGTATCGCGGGCCGCAAGATATTCCCACCCGGTAATTGAAAATTCGCGAACGATCCTATCCGCAGGAAATCGTAACCCCCTGTCCGTCCGAATGGGAAAGCAGCCGCTGGCCGCACAATTGAGGGTAATGAACGCCCGCGAAATGGTATCATCTGAAAAGCCTTTTAAGGTGTCTGTCGTGGAATAGATCATACCCCAAGGATGCTTATGTGTCATCGCAAAAGGATAGGCGCTGTTAATATCGATTACCGAAAATGGCTTATCGATAATTCCGGTTTCAAAACATTCCACGCGCCCGCCATAATAGTAAGGCGACATATCGGCATAATAACCTGCGGACGATTTTGGTGGCTTGATAGCGGCCATTTTAGACCAAACTTTCATTGCACTCGATGCCTGGGTTATATTCAGCCCGTAATCCTTGATAAATTGTGAAACCATCTTGCCTAAATTTCGGCAATCGCTTTCGAGATATTCACGGATTAGAGCCATATTTTCCGGTTTGTTGCGTTCATCCGCTTCGAAAATAGCATAATCAATTTCCATTTTCTCAAAGCCTGCTAGCGGCGCAGGAATGATATTATAGCTATCGCGAAATTCACAATTACCGATTTTGAACTTGGAAAGTCGTCCATTGATAATTGTTAGGGGTTCGAACATTTCAATATATTGGGTAAGGAAATGCCAATCAAATTTTCCGCCATTATGGGCATAAACAATGATATCCTGTGGATATAAGAAATCGACCAGTTCTTTCGTCTCGGTAAATTCCTCGTATTCATCTGTGATCGTATTGAGGAAGCCCCAAATAAACGGCTTCGGAACGCGTCCGCGCTTGAACGGGTCCGTTTCACTATCGGCAACGCAGATATCGCGGGTGATCGTCATTAGTGCGCGTCTCGTTCATGTTCATTTCGTGCACGCACTGTAGCAAATTTTTTACCGCATTTGCGACATTTATATTGTTTGCCGTAGGTCTGGCGGAATTTATCGCGAGCGCGCTGTTTATTGGCTAAAACCCGTTGCCGTTCGCGTTCATATTCCCGGCGATAATTTGTGAAATCTTCCTGGGAATGGTATTCGGCGGTAACTAGTCCAAAGAGCCAGTTTTCAAAATAGTTGTTTTGAGTTGGGTCGCTGTAGCGAAGCATTAATTGTTGAATTTTGGAGGGAACACGGGAGCGGACTATTCCACCGTTCCATAAATATTTCCCTGCCATCACCACAAATTCATTCGCTTTTTGATTTCGATTAAGCGTTCGCTCTATTTCCATTTCCGGGTTTTCGGCCAGTTTTTTAACGTCGAAAAATAGCACGCTTTCGGTGACGTATTTTGTCTTGATTGTGAGACTGTCGCCTTTGAATTTCAATTTTGCTTTCGGGTCCGCGACAGGGACGAACGCAACATCAAATTTAGGTTTGCCTTTATCGTGACGCGCGTAAGCCTGCGCCTTTTCCAAATGCGATTTATTCGGTGATCTAAAAATCTTGACCGGACGCGCAGTTAATTCCTGATATTCAGCAAAAGCGCGAGTCGCAAAACCGATTTGGTTTGGAGAAAGTTTGCGGCGCAAATCGACGCCTTTCAGGCGCTTGATAAATGGGCGCAATTCCTTGATTTTTTCCTTAGCCGCGCGTTGCGCAAGCGCCTTTTTGGTCGCTTGCGCTCGCGCTGGTTTCGGTTTAGATTGCCGTCCCATGATCCCCCGTCCGATAGGAAGTCGGTCTAGCACGGGTTAGGATGACAGGCAAGAGACACCGCAAAGATGGCAACCCTGCTCGCAAGTCCTGGTGCTGTGAAGTATATCCGGTTTGCTGTGGGCGCGCAGGCGCTTCCTGATCAAAGCGCCTTTTTACCGTCGGCAGGAAGTGAACCCAGTTTCAAGCAGGGGGCGGGCCAAATTATTCCTGCCTTGGTTATCGCTACGGAATATATTGATCCTGATTTATCTGTATGGAACTACAGCTTTTCCAATAGCGGTTTTCTCGAATATACGGGAACGGTTAGTGTTCCCGGCGTCGATATTTTTGTCGGGATTTCGCCAGTTAATACGGAGATAAACGGAAGCGGCTTTATTGCTTGCGCGACCGCTACTCCCTTTGGACTTCCTGGCCACAATTATTTGATTTCGGAAGCCGGAATAGGGGTTAATGATGGCGTAGTAGCAGGTGCGCCTATGCTTATTGCGGATGGCGATATAATTGATCCTTATTTTCCGGTCGGCGCGACCAACGTTAGCGGGTTGTTTGATTTCGGGAACAATCTTTGGGGAGTTTCGATTTCAACGGTTAATCCTGGCGACGATCATACTTTATGTGTTTGCGTTGACGGTGGTGGCGGAGCAATCGACCAGCTTAAAATTTATGAATACAATGCTGTAGCAGAATTTTCGGTTGCGCTTATTTCGACTTATATTGCTGGGCGCTATCGTACAATTTTTCAATCCACTGTTAATGGAATTTATCTGCTTGATTTCCTTCCTGTTGCGTTGGCCGATCCTGTAGACGCTATTGCCGATAATTTAGCTTTACTTGATCCCGGTTTACAGACTTTGTTTGCTTCAGGTGAATGGTCGGGTTTCACGGATGGAACCGATTTCTATTTCGTTTTCACGACTGTTTCTGGTTCGCCTATTTTACCGTTTGCGCTTAAAGTCGATAACGCCTGGACGCGATATAATGTCATTCATTTCTCTACTGACGATCCCCAAGTGCAATCTTTGATTGATGAAAGCGCTGCTGGCGGAAATCCTCTTTCTTTGGCCTGGAGCGCTGACGATGGGCAATTTATGCTCACGGGCGGTAGCGAACCTATCATTTATGGTGTAGGGGTTTACGTTACAACGCGCGTCGTTCCTATTCCGGTGCCAATAAAATTGCCTTGCTATGTTTCGTGCTTTCCGGTGATCGATAAAAGGGTGAAAAAATGACTTCGCAAGCCAACGGTTATTCATCGATTTTTAATGTCACTCTGCCCCCCGAAGGGCCGCGCGCAATTCCGTTTAATGTCGATTTTTCGGTGAACGTGGCGGACGTGATCGACATTACTCAACTTATTAATGATGGTTGGGTGACGTATATTTCAGGGGTCTATTTCGATAACAGTTTGAATGACCAACCTGTTACGTTGGTTTGTAACGGGTCCAATCAAAAGCTGATTATCCCGGCAAACGGTCAAGGCTGGTTTCCTCTTCATGCCACTAATCCGCCCGTGTTTAACGTGTCTGTTCCGAGCGTTGGCGATATCTGCAAATTCCAATTCGTGAATTTTCCGGTTTGGCCTTATGTCATTCCGAACGCGAGCGGGAGCGCTTCCGATACAAACATAAATATTGCTGAAATTGGCGGCGATGCTGTCACAGGCCCGAATTTGCCGGTAATTTCGGCTTCTCCAACAATCACCGATTATTCGGGCGCGCTCACTGGCGGAAGCGATGAATTTATCGCGGCGGGTGACGGGTTAAATTATGTGGCGATTTATAATCCGCTTACTAATGCGCCTATCATGATCGATCTATCGGGCGGCGATGCTACAGCTAATGGGGTCGTTTTGAATGGCGGCGGCTCGCTTACGCTAGATCAAGGCTGCGCAAATGCGATTACAATTTCGGGAACTGCCGCGCAGACTATTTCCGTTTATGGCGGAGTAGTCGTCTAGTGGCGATCTGGAATTTTCCCAATATATTTTCCACGTTACTGCGTGGAATTGTTCCCCCAAGCGGCGGCGGAACGGCCCATTATTTGCGCGCTGATGGAAACTGGATAACACCGCCTAATACAATTTATGCGGTTTTTACGTCTGTCGCAAATGGGCTCGCGCCTTTAAGCGGTGGCGGAACGGCTAATTATCTGCGCGCCGATGGATCCTGGGCTCCGCCTCCCGGTGCGGCAATTCCTGTTTTTACGTCCGTCGCAAATGGGCTCGCACCTTTAAGCGGTGGCGGAACGGTACATTATTTACGCGCAGACGGAAATTGGATAACGCCGCCCGATACAACTTATGCGGTTTTTACGTCTGTCGCAAATGGGCTCGCGCCTTTAAGCGGTGGCGGGACGGTTAATTATCTGCGCGCAGACGGATCGTGGGCCGCGCCTCCCGGAACGGGCGGCGGTGGCGGGCCGTGGACATTGGTTGCAAGCGCGACGGCGGCGGCTTCCGCTAATCTGGATTTGCTGCTCAATACCGCGACCTATTCTGAATTTCTGCTTATTGGGCGTGATCTGGTTTTATCGGGCGCAAATGAGATTGGGCTGCAAGTTGGGTCGGGCGCAGGACCAACTTATGACACGGGAAATAATTACGATTTCCTTGTTGATTGGCGTTTCGGTACAACTGGCGTCGGTACGACTTCGCGCGCATTTGTTTCCGCTACGTCCGCCTTAAGGCTCGCCACGGTTTCAACGGCTTCAAGTGCTTCGGGCGTTCCGGTCGATTTTCAGTGTCTTTTACGTAATCTTGGAACCGGCAAAAATGGACGCCTCTTTTCCGGCCTGGGCGATTATGACGGCGCGGGCGGTTTAACCTATACGCTATTTGATGGCGTTCATAATAACGCCGCTTATGTCACAACGGCCTTGCGTGTGCTTCCGTCTGCTGGCACTATCACAACCGGCGACGTATATTTGTATGGGCGAAACTATCCCTAATTAAAGCGAGATTTTATGTCGGGTTTAATGTTGAAAATGGCGGCAGATTTTTTGAAAATCACGCCCGAACAAATCAATGAAATGATCGCAGATGGGCAGAAAACAATCCATGAAGGATTAGCCTATTTGAAATCGGTCGATGCGCGTTTGGCGAGATTAGAGGAACATGCCGGGATCGTTGTTCCTGTCGAACCCCTCTTGCTCAATAAAGAGGAAAGCGATAATGGCGAAGCGTAAGTTTCTTTATCTGCATTCCACAATTTTACGCGGACGATTGCTTCGCGATGAAAGCGAGGAAGGCGGTAACACTGGCGCTAGCGAGGAAGCGCAAGAGGAAATCGCCGAATTAAGCGATGAAATCGACGACGCGGAAACGCCAGCGGAATTAAGCGAAATCGAAAAGCGATTAGAGGAATTGAAAACATGGGCGGTAACAGCACTGGTCGGGCCAATAGCGGCGCTGACGGAGCAGCTAGCGGAAAGCAACCGGCTGAAAGCGGAAAAAATTCGTCTGGCAATGGAAAAGTCGAACTCGCCGGGGACGGACCTGGGGATCGACAATCAGACGGACCCGGAACCGGAACCGGAAATGGAAAACCCGTTGGAAGCGGAAAATCCGGAGGAAATTCCGCCGACGCCGGAAACGCAGCCGGAACCGGAAGCGTCCCCGGAACCGCATCGTTACAAGCCAACAATACTGTAAAGCCTGCCGAAGTCGCGGGAGATACTTCGCGCTTTGAAACCAACGCGGACGGGAGCGTTAAAACCAATGCCGAAGGAAAGCCGCTTAAAAAGCGTGGTCGCAAACCGGGTTCGTCTACAGCGTCCGATAATTCGACCAAAGCCAAACCACGCACATCTAATCGAAGCGCACACGCGGGCGTTGAAATGCTCGCGGCGCAGTTTCAAATCCTGAATACCGGTTTAGCGTTCCTTACGAAATTCGACGAATTTCAATTGAATGATAAAGAGGCAACGCAAATGGCGGAAGCGACCGCTAATGTGTTGGAGCAATTCGATTACACGCCCGACCCTAAAATCGCCGCTGTTCTCGGCCTGGTTACGACCGCGTCGATGATCTATGGGTCGCGCGTCTATCTTTATCGCCGTGAACTTGCCGTGCGCCGTGCGAGTAATCGTAAAGAGCAGCGCGCCCAAGCCGACGAAGCGACGGTAAACGATTTTGCTGGCGGTGTTATTATCGACGCTGCAAGCTTGCAATAGGAAAGTCATGGTCGATTTACCCAAGTCCGACGAACGAACGGTAATTATCGGCGCGACGGGTAGCGGTAAAACGCAATTCGGAACTTGGCTGCTTTCTACACGCGACTTTAATCGTCGTGTCTGGATCGTGTTGGATTTCAAGGGCGAAAAGCTCTTTACGAAATTGGCACTCATCCCGCTAAGCATAAACGATCCTTTGCCGGAATTGCCTGGGCTTTATTGGATACGTGTTTTGCCTGGCGAAGAAGATGCGGTTAGCGATCTATTCCGCCGCATTTACGATACTGAAAATATCGGCATTTTCACTGATGAAGGGTTTATGCTCCCTTATCAGGATCGATGGATTAGGGCTTGTCTTACACAAGGTCGCTCGAAAAATATCGAAATGATAACGCTAACGCAGCGGCCCATTCGAATGGATTTATTTTTCTTTTCCGAAGCAAGCTATTTTAGCGTGTTTAAAATCGCCTTGCGGGATGATCGCAAACGGATTGCGGAATATGCGAATGGGCTCCAAATAAAACGCTTGCCGCCCTATCACTCTCTCTGGTATGACGTAGTTAACGATAAGTCGTTTATATTCGAACCGTGCCCCGATACGCCTGAAATCATTGAGATTTTTCAGGATTTTGAGGATGAACGGCAAGAGGAAATCGACGAGGGGGAAACCCCGCTGATGATTTTATAGGGGTCTATATGAACGGCGAGACAGCGATTTCGTGGACAGTGTCGAACTGGATAACCATTTTTCTGATGGTTGTCCTGGGCTCGGTAATCCTGGGCGCTGGCGCGGCGCTCATTTCGAAAGTCCGGCGCGGGGCTTCAGGTGCTTAACTGGCGCATCCTCAAAAATCCCCTTAATTGGGTGATTGTTCTATTGATGTTTTACATCGCGGCGGTCGGCATTGAAATTGTCGGCAGTCTTTTTGTGCAAGGAAACGACTAATGGCCGACCAGCAGATGACAGTGCTTCAAATTCAGCAGCAGAATATGTTGCAGCGACAAGCCGTTGTCGGCAATTCGATCAAGATGGTTCAGCAGATTTATTCGAATCAAATCGATCCTGTCGCGCAGCCGACTATCAATATCGGCGCGAACGCCATTCGTAACGCGGGCCTACTGCTCGGCTTTATCGTCGAAGTGACTGGCGAAGTGACTAACGGTGCGACGAACGCCGCAACGCTCACTCCCTGGGGTACTTCGAATATTGTCAAGCAATTCCGTTTCGACGATCTTTCGAACTATACGCGCATTCAGACTAGCGGGCGTCATATGGCGATGCTCAACACAGTGCGCCAGGGTTTCGCTTACGGTGGCACTTACGATCCCGAATTGCCAATCGATTATGGAAACAATTTCAACGTATTTGAAGGGCTCGCTTCGCTTCCGGCGACGAATAGCACGGAATTGCGGCAGGTTTGGTATCTGCCGATTTCCTATAGCCCCAGCGATTTGCGCGGTGCGATCTATATGGCGACAGTCGGCGCGACTTCGAACCTGCAAATCGAACTGAACCCCGCGCCATTCACCCTTAACGGCAACAAGCTCGACAAGGTTTATACGGGCAACGCGACCGGCGCCTGGACCGATACCGTTACGGTTACGGTTTATCAGGTCTATCTCGATCAGCTTCCGCGCCTGCCTTCGGGCCAAGTGATTGTGCCGACGCTCGATCTGAATACAATTTACGATATCAAGGAAACGACCTGGAGCGGTGTCACCGCTGGGCAGGATTTCCCGATGGCCTATTCAAACTATCGCGCGTTCCTTTCGACGCTCGCGATCTATGACAATAATGGCACGTTCAATTCCGGCACCGATATTAATTATTGGTCGCTGGCATCAGCGAACTTTACGAACCTGTTCAAGTACGGACCGAAAATCGCGGCGCTCAATGCGCGCATGGCAATTATGTCCGACTTCCCGCCCGCGACCTATTTCTTTGATAGCCGCGATACGCCGATCAATACGATTAACTTCGGTAACATGGAACTCAATCTGAACGCCATTACTGCGCCAGCGGGCGCTCGAGTGATCGTCGGATACGAAAGCTTCGGTCAGATACAGCAGCTTCTTGGCGCTTCGTCACTCGGCGGCGGCTAATTTCTACCCGTGAAGTGGAGCGGCGAAAAGTAAGCCGCCCCGCGTTTCGCTTCTCTATTCGAACGGAAATCAAGCGTGCCAAAAACTCCCTGCCTTTTCTGCGAACGGGTTCAAGCCTGGCTTAAAAAACCGTTCAATGAAAACGGCTCGGTTACAAGCTGGTTTCTGTTCATCGGTTTAATCGGCGCGATTTCCTGGTTATGGTCGCGCATCCTTGTAAGGGTCTTGCGCGCATGAAAATTTTCGGTTTCTCATTCACATCGTTGCTCGTTCTCGCTGCTATCTTTTGGGCAGGAACGAAGTTTCCCAACACGTTCAAAAAGGTGCCGTTTCTCGGCTAACGCATGAGCCAATCGACCAAGCTTTTTCTGGTACTTACGCTGCTATTCTTGGTCTATACCACTTTGCGCGGCGATCTGGAAAAGTATTTGAAAATCTTGTTCGGTAGCTAAGCGATGGCGTGGGCATTTTTAACAATCGGTTTGGTTGTTCTGGTCGCCGCGATCAGAAATAAACAAGGCGATTTATGGGCGCTAGTTAAGAGTGATTTCAGCGGAAGCGGAAATTTCTTTTATTGGGTACTGGCAATCATAATTCTTACGGCTATTGGAACATTCAAGCCTATCCGACCCGTAACTGACGCATTTTTAGGGCTTGTGATTTTGGTTATCTTTCTTGCCCCTTATCGTAATGGGCATGATTTATTCGCGGAATTTCGCGATCAAGTAAGGAACGGCACAACATGAACAAGATTACCGAAAGCGTTGTGACAATCGCTGTGGCGATTATCGGCCTTGCGACCCTTGCGGTGATCGTCGGGCGTAATGCGCAGACTTCGGCGGTTATCAAAAGCGCCAGCGCCGGATTTTCGCAGGCTTTGGCGACGGCGGTTTCGCCGGTCACTGGCGGAAGCTTCGGGACACAATTTCCCAACGGCGGCCTTTAAGCGAGAAAGCGGCTTTATGTTCGCGCCCGTTCCCTATCAATATCAGGTAGGCCCTTCAACGCTCGGTATCGGCGTCGATAATCTCGCGCTTGTTCAGCCTGGGCTTGCGATTACTGGCGACTATTATGGTCGTCGGTATATCGTGCGCAGCGAACTCGACAGCCGTAATCCGAATTATCAGCAAGGCTTGCAATCGCTTCCATTCGCATCGCTGCGCGCCGATGGTGTTTATCTTTCGGGTTCGCTTGCGCTGCAAAGTCTGGTCGATTTTGAAAATGCCGTCGCGCAAGGGAAACCTACCGAATGAGCAAGTTCAGCCTCAAGATTTTTCAAAAAGGCAAGCCGGTTTACTGGATCGTTGGTGCGATTGCAGTTTTCGTGGTGTTTTATTTTCTGTTCAGTCGGCAATCGTCGGGTTCGACATCGACCGGCGTAACCGCTGTTTCGTCAGGTCCAAGCGATGCGCTGCAAGCTTCGCTCGCGCAGACCAACGCGCAAGTTGCTATTGCGCAGGGACAAGTCAATCTCGGCGCGCAGCAATCAGCGAATGATCTAGCCGCCGCTGGCCTGGCCGCGCAAGTCGCGCTCGCGCAGACAGCGGCAGGCGCAGACGTTTCGAAACTTGGTATCGAGCATGACGCGACAATTGCGCTCGCAAATATCGACGCTAATAAGCAGATTGCCGCGCTCAATGCTTCTTATAGCCTGGAAAGCGCACGGGTCGCGAGCGAGACGGCTTTAGCGGCGAAGGGGATCGACGCGAATTTGCTTATCACTCAATTGAATATCAATAATGAAATGTATAAGACGCAGTCGCAAACGCTTATCGAGCAAAGCTTGATTGCGCAAATTCCAACGCTGCGAAAAGGTGATCGTGACGATATCACCCTTGCGCTTGCGGGCGCTATACAAGGACAAACAATTCAGCCTCATTCCTATTATGAGGGCGGATCAAGCGGTGGCGGTTTGGGCAATCTGTTGGGCTCGGCCATTGGGGTACTTCCGGCGCTATTATGAGCGAGCAACAGAAAAAGCGATTGGCGATTATCGTTGCCTTTATTGTCCTGATAATTTTATTCGGGATTTTTTGGGCGCGCTTTCGTAAGGTGCCTTCGGATGCGACCGTTGCGGCGGTGTTGCCCGACACCGATAGCGGCGCTGCAACCCCTACTGTCACTGTTCCGAATATCTATGTCGATTTACCTCCGCTCATTTATAACGGCGGCGATGATGGCGGGATTAATTATGTCGGCGGAAATATCGCTGCGCCTGGCTGCGCTCTTTGCGCTTCTATCGGATACGCGATGCTTGCGCCTGCCGGTCAACCCGCGTCGCCTGCCGCACCCCCTATGATTGTGTTACAGCAATATGCCACGCGTGCAATTGCCTTTGGCGGCGGCGGTAGCGCCCCTTCGACTATTCACAGCGACGCCAATACACGGCTGTTCTAATGTCGGGCGAATATCTTTCCCCCGTTCTATTTCCCGGCGCGTATATTTCGAGCGATATCGGCTATCGTTCATCGCCTGGCGGAATTGGCTCTACCAATCATGAAGGGATCGATATTGCCGCTCCCTACGGAACGCCGGTTTATGCGCCTGTTGATCTAACCATTACCCGCGCACAGATGGGATCGACGGGCGGTTACGGCAACGTCATTCAAGGCGTAGACGATAATGGTAACGAATATATATTCGGGCATTTAAGCGCAATCGATGTTGTAAACGGCGCGACTATCGCGCAGGGAACGACTATTGGCGCGGTAGGTTCGACCGGCCATTCAACCGGAAATCATTTGCATTTCGGTGTATTGGATAGCGCAGGAAATGTTGCCAGCGATCTAGCGCATAAAATCGTTAGCACAGCTTTCGATAAGGGAAAGAGCGTCATTAAAGATGGTCTCAATAAACTTATTGGCGGGGCGGCTTCAACTAATCCGATTACTTCGGCAATCTTTCAAGCAGGAAGTGTACTGGGGTTAAATCCCCTGGATGATAGTTGCGGCGTTATTTGCCAAATCCAGAAATGGATTGAAAAAACCGACTTTTTCAAACGTGTCGCTTTCGTCGTTCTCGGTATGATTTTAATCGTCGGCGCTATTGTGTTTTTTGCTAAGGGCGATGGTGCCCAAATTATAAAGGAAGCGGTAAATGCGTGAAACTTTCAAAATATGGCGCGGCGTTTTGCTTTCCTGCGGATCGATTATCGCGATGACTTCGGCACTCGCTAGCTGTGCAACCGTGGATAGTGTCGCGACTTCGGTTTGTGCGAAAAAGGCCGAAGCCGAAGCGGTCGCGAAAGCAGCAATCGAATATATGAATGAGCATTGCCCGGTTCCGGGACCGACCGCGACGCCGACCAGCTAAGCCATGTGGACCTGGGATCAGTCGGCGGGAACGCTTAGTCGCAATGGCGCGTTAGTATCCAAAGGATATAGCGGCGCAGGACGCGGTAAGAATAACCCAAGCGTTCAGGCAATGCGCGCCGTTGGACCTATCCCGCGTGGACGCTGGAAAATGACACGGGTTTATGACAGCGCGACAGTAGGGCCATTTGCAATTGAACTCGTGCCGGAACCCGATACCGACACTTGCGGACGCTCGGCTTTCCGTATCCACGGCGATAGCATCCGTCATCCCGGCGAAGCTTCGCATGGTTGCATAATTTTACCGCGCGTTATCCGCAATGAAATCTGGTCAAGCGGGGATCATGAATTGGAAGTGATCGAATAATGAGAGAAAGGCCGACAATGGAAAACCTGGCTGCGCGCGTTACCGCGCTTGAAACCGCTTTCGGCGATGCGAACGCGAAGCTGGATGAAATGTTGAACTTTCTCGGCCCCAATTCTCTATTGCGTCGGCACGGTATGCGGGCGCTAGCCGCTGTTGTCGGCGCGGCGATCTATGCCGGATTTATTGACGGCAAAATGGGCGCATTTTTATCGCATTTAATCGGGACTGTTTAGCGCCCGTTTACGGTGATGGACGCGGCGCGGTGCGCGGGTCGGGTATCGCTTCCCGGCCCGCGCATTTTCTTTTGACACGTTAGGGATTTGGTAATATATCGGCGGCTATAAGGGTTCATCGGAATTTAGCAGGGAATTTAAATCATGGAATTTTCACTTGTAATCGAATGGGATGGAATGTCCCCTAGCCTTCATTTCTTTTCCAGCGAGGAAACCGCTCGCGTATCGTGGCCTAATACCGCGATAATTAAGCGCGTAACCCTTTTTCGCAACGATAATACGGGCGTAGCACGAGAAATCGCGGTGCTTTATGCCGCGTGAAACGCTCCAACAACTCCGCGCTCGTCAGTCCCGGCTTTGGCTTGAACGCAATGCAGATAAAATTCGCCGGGAATTTTGGGCGCGAAAAAGCGCTGAAGCAAATGAGGAATAAAGCGATGGATGATGTTACCATGACGGCGCTGGCTGAATTAGCCGATACGCCAACCACGCATGAAACGCCCGGCGTTTCTCCCGATTATCAGTTGGATAATATTATCCTTCTTTGTCGCAAATATATGGAGGCGCAAAAGAAATGATCGGCGCCTTCACCAGCGGCCTATCCATCGGCCTGTTCTTTCTCGGTATATGGCTCCCGCTTTCGCTCTATCGCCGGTTGCGCGGTTTGAACTGGGGACCGAAAACCCGCGCGGTTATTACCTGGATCGATCATGGCCCAAGGCGATAGAGATCGCGCCGATATCGAAGCGGGAAGGGTAGCAGCCGAACGCGCCGGGTATTATTCATGGCCCGCTGCTCGACTTGAATATCCCTTCCCGCATGAAACGGATTTCAAGACGCGGGAACTGCGCTGGATTTTAGGCTGGCAACGGGCTAATGAGGAAGGCAAGCATCGTTACGATGTTGAAGCCGAACCTAGTGGGTTAGAGTTTAGGAAATAAAGCGATGCGACAAGAGAACTGGTTTTATGCGCCTGCCGGTCTTAGTAATCATATGCGTTTAGATAGATCGCATAAAGAGGGAGAGATTTCCCTTCATGTTTACGATCCGGGCAATACAAAACGTTGTATGAAAGTTATGTTAACTCCCGATGCGATTTTGCGTATGCGGGAAGCTTTACGGGAACTTTCTAAGGTATAAAGCGATGTCGAATATTCTGGTTGGATGCGAGGAAAGCGGCACGGTTCGAGATGCGTTTATTCGTGCTGGTCATACTGCGTGGTCATGTGATCTACTTCCTTCGCGCGGCGAAAATATTAAAAATCATGAGCAACGAGATATTTTAGGTTTACTTGATAATTCAGGAACAAACTATTGGGATTTAATTATCCTGTTTCCTGATTGCACGAAAATGTGTGTAGCAGGAAACAGGCATTATGCGGAAACCGAAGCGCGTGAGGAAGCGATTGAGTGGACCTTGACTGTTGCTGCGCTCGCAAAGCGAAAAGCGCGCATCGGTTCGGTCTTTGAAAATCCGGCTAGTGTGATTTGGCCCCGTGCCCGTCAAATTGGCTGGCAAGTGCAATATATCCAGCCGTGGCAATTTGGCCATATGGAACAAAAGAAAACCGGCCTGGGTCTTGACCGGCTTCCGCCATTGGCCGAAACAAATAATGTTTATGATGCGATGATGCAGTTATCGATTAAGGAACGGGAGCGAGTTTTCTATATGTCACCCGGTCCGGATCGTGCACGGGATCGTTCAGTTACCTTTTCCGGCATTGCTCAAGCGATGGTCGATCAATGGGGAGTTTTGAAATGAAAAAGCAAATTTCCGATTTCTGGAACCGTCTCAAGCCTGGCGCTTTTGCCGAAGGGCTTGACATTCGCATTGGCGACAAAATAATAATCAAGCGCCTGGAACTTAACCAATATCAGGCATCCGTTATCCGCATGGGATCGACTGTAGCAACCTATCGCGGCACATTTCGACAGGTGTTTGAAGCGGCGATGAAAATTGCCGACCCGCTTACGCTGGATGCGCCGCGCAAGGTTAGGCTTGTGGTTGAAGGGCCTAAGGTTAATTAATGCGTTACGGCTTTCATATGCAAAAGGGCGGCGAACTACTTTATTGCGCTTCCTATTGTAAAAGCCTTATTCGTCATCTGCATCGGAGATATAAACGGGAAGGCTGGCGAGGAAACCGATGGCAAATAAATAGTTGACCCGTTCAACGCAATCTGCTCTATTGTTCATGCCAAGTCTCACGGCGCGGCATCCGGGTCGGGAGCGGCCCTTGCTTTCCTGCTAAGTCACCGCTCCCGATTTCGTCTCTAGGCTCCCTGGCGGATAAGGAAGCGCCAAAGGCCCTGTAGGCGGTAAGGGCATTAGTCTGGTTCCCCTGCGTGGTGGCCGTGCCCTTCCCGGCAAGATTACAGGTTCGTTTACCCGGAACGCGAAACTCACGGGTGATCGATAAGGAAAGGGAAAGGACGCGCTCCTCATTCCCGCGCC
>JAOYMO020006199.1:0-16073 GCA_025802455.2 Iodosphaeria phyllophila | reverse complement strand
TAATCCTCAACCATCTAAGCTTAATGTTCCTGGTATTGATCACGGTGATCAGCCTGTTAAACGACCTCGAAATGCCTTCAGATATTTCTTAGATCCACTGATCTTGCTCTCCGAATGCTGCCACAGCTGAGAGCCTGCATGCGATCATAACACAACCACATTTGCACTGTTACTTTTTGGTAGTGAAAGTATGTGGAGTGACGATCCTGAGCTGGAGGCTCACATTTGAATCAAATCAAGCCGAATATCCAGCCGGCTGCGAAGCTTCGCAATAACAGCACCAGGGCCTGTATGGTCCGCAAGTCTCGAATGTGCTTACTTGATAGGAGCCCGCATAAACACACAAGTCACTTTCAAAGCCGGGGACGAATCCTTGACGCTCTCTCGCATCATTGTTGCTAGTTGAGGTGTCGGTAAATGCATGGCGTCAATCCGAGGCCAGTGCAAGTATTCACGCGCCTTTTCCTTCGAGGCCCTGTCTACCGCAGTTCCGAATACGGCCGAGCTTGCCAGGATATTGATTGTATGAAGGGCTACCGGGTGGGAAACACAAGTGTCGTAAGTGATTCCAACGATGGTGGTGCCAAACGAGAGGTTCGCTTTGAGCAGGATTCCCCTTCCGATCAGTTGGACCGTTGACGTCCGTTATCGAAGCAAGTCGTCAATGTCGAGGCGATAGTAAAAGTTTACATGCCGGAATTGTTTCCAGTAGATTGCCACGCAATCTGGCGATTTTAGAATCAATTCGCAGTCTATGAATTCATCTATAGAACCCCGTTAGCCAGAGCCAAAGACCAAGACAGCGGGGATGAAAGCAACTACGCATACCTCGCTGAAAGTTATGTTCTGCAATGTGACCGACACCTTTTACTATTCGTGCACCATGAAATGGTGCATCGTTCGCCGTGTCGATATAACCCTCAGCACCCAGGTCCTCCGCGATAAAAGTGTACTGCCCGCGTGGTACGTTCGCATCCCCCGTGAGCTTGACAGCTTCGAGTTTGCCCCGATGCACACGCTCATCGAGAAACCGGGCTTGGAATTCAGCATCGCTCTCCCCGTCGCGTCGTTCTAGAGGTCCCTTATACTTGTCGTCGTCAACGTCTGGTTGATTGAAAAGTATAATTTCCATGCCGTGGACGCTGTAGTGGCTCATCCAAATGCCGCGATAAGGTCGCTCAGGTGTGGGAGTGCACACTTCAGGATGAATCGTCGCGTATGCGTTCACTTCACTGCCAAAGAAGATGTGATTGTGCGTTGGCGCCAGCCAGAGATTCTCTCGAATGTAGAAAACATGCTCCGATAGTTCCGTAGTGGACTTCGACAGTTGCTGAGATGCTGAGCTACCTGCCTGGTATTCTGTATAGGCTAATTGAGAATAGGGAACAACAGGTTGAGTGCGATAGTTTGCTGGAGTAGTAGGTTGCGACCAGGAGATGTTACTGGATGCGACTTCTTCTTCAGTGATCGTATCTGGAATATGTGTCGATAATCCCAAAAAGCACTCGCGGTGTCCTTGGGCATAGCAGCTCATTGGGAATTCTTTTGCCAGATCCCTTTTGCCACGGGGATTAGAGGGACTACCAAGCTTAAAAAGAGGCATTTCTCGATCAAGGCTGACTTGAGGTCGACGAGGGTCCAGCATAATATGTGGGTGCGCTTCCCAAGAAAATGCTTCGTTGTCTTCAAACTTATCAGTGGCGATCAGTTGGTAACCCTCGATAACGTTCCGGCGCTGGTCATAGTTGACAACCATAGCCTCACCATGGCTATATTTATGGCCGAACCAAAATCTGCTCTTGGGAATGAACCAGTAAGGGTGGTGTGATGCATAAAGGGTCCTGGAATTTTTGTAGGGGTATGGGTTCGTTATATGGTTGTAGGGCAGGTTGGCCTGAACAAGTCGCTGCCACAGAATATCGTCGTACGCGTGATCGCGAAGTTTAGTACAAGTCTTGGCTACGAATACAAGATCTGTAGCATCCATGTAGCTCAATATATCTGCCAGTATTTCCGCTGGCAGACCGGGGAGGCTGCCGCAGTACGCCAAAGCATCGTGGACATCTTGGAATCATGTGAGTACAGAGCTGTGTGGCTACCAATACTGCCGGGAACAATAACAGGCTACATTCGGGCATATTGCTTACTGGTACAGTCCAAGATTGACATGGCGACCTCAATCCCTCTACTCAGTATAACGAAGGGCAATATTCGAGCTTCAGCAATGTTTATAAGGCTAAATATGCATTTTATTCTGCCCTTGGCTTATTTGCACATGCCAGCACATGGCTCTATGATGCAATGCAAGTGTGCAATGGCATATCACAGTAGCAGAAATGCGGGGCAACAACTCTCCGCGGAAGACGGGAAGCGGAGTTAACATTTAGCAGATTCGGAGTTAGAGGGTAGCTGCGTTTAAGCACAGAGAGCAGACGTGGCATTGATCTCTCCGCAAGAAAGCGCGATCATGATTTTCAGGACTGCATTGCGTGGTTCGTGCCGGTAGGCCGACATGTGAGCTCTCATAACTCCTCCGACATATCATACATACTGCGCTGATTGTCTTCCGTATTTCCGAAAGTCTGGACACGGCTACCACCAGATTTCGGTGCAGTCTGTATTCAGACTTTCTAGAAGATGCAGACGCTTACCATACAAAATTGACGGATAACAGCAACACTTGTTCTGGTAACTTAGTCGATAAACGACAGGAACTATATCTGCTGTGGTTACTGGCAGGGTGGTAACCAGGCCAGGCCGGCCGCCAAATCAGGGCCTGTACCAGGGACCAGGCTGACCAGGCCTGAAAAAATTGGGGAACGGCCTGGGACTGGCCTGGCCGGAGGTCGGCGGCCTGGTAGGACTGGTGGTGGTCTGTGCGCACAGAAAATCTGACTTGTGCACCGAAAGCACCATAAAATGGTAAAAAGTGCTTCGGATGCCGAATCAAGTGCCTTGTACTGCTACCCTGCCGTACTGCACGTCGGGTGGCATGCACGTGCCATCCAATTCACCTATAAACCCCCCCTCCCCACGTTTCCTGGTTTTGTGTCTGTCTGTCTGTCTGCCACCCAGCCATAGGTTGTAGAAGTGAAATTAAAAATTTGTCCAGGTGCAGATGCAGACTTAACGCACCTACCACCAGTCCTACTAGGCCTACACCAGGCCTACCAACCCAAGGCCTGCACTGGTACCAGGCCTACGACCTTCTAGCCTGGCCTCAAATCCCCAGGCCGGGCCTGGTTACCACCCTGGTTACTGGTATAAAAATTTCATCCCTGTCCGATAACGACAGGGATCTCCATACTCTTGCACCGCAAAGTAAAATTATCTACGGCAGCAATGATTAGGTCAGATGAGGAATCTTACTTTGCCATGCAGGGGTTTAGATACCCCTGTCGTTATCAGACAGGGATGAAATATTTACATCGGTAACAACAGTAGGTAACCCAGCCTTCTCATGGGAGACATTTCGAATTTTTATTCACGTGTGACGCACGTGTACAGTCAACCCTGCATACTGGTAATATGGTGTAGCGCCCTTTGTGCCGGTATAGCGAGGTTACCAGCGACTGAAGGGTGTGAATATGGGGTGGCCCTTCAGGCTGCCAGCGCTTTACGATAGAGTATCATTGTTATTCGGGTCTTAGTGAGGCTATCTAATACTATCATCACGCGATTATTGATCCAATGAGTCATTTAAAGTGCGCTGAGAGTCTGGGATGCTCTCTACTAGTCCCAAGTCTCAAATCTAACGCCTGTCGATCAATGTGTGCCCTACATAATCACCCTCCAATTGCTCCGCATAATAGATCGCAAGCTGCAGCGCTTCAGGAACGGTGAATCTCTTAGAGGATCAACTTTATACAGTAGCAAGTGATAGTATTGTAGGGAATGGCATTCCAGCAAAAATTAGTGATGCCTGACGTGCCATCCTATTTTAGGCCATTTTACCTGTAACCAATTGGGCATTTTAGATGGTAGATCCACCGTTTCAGCGCTGACTGGGCAGAAGTTTGGGCATCTTGGGTAGTGATTCCACCATTTCAGTGCTGACCAAGCGAAAATTTCTACCCGTATAAAGGGGACCATTACCTGAAGGTTTTCGCACCCAATTCTTTTTTTAGCAGAGGTATCTACCGTTACGCCTAAATTGATGGTATAGCGCGGACCGGTATGTGTAGGGCTGATTGTACCGGTATCAGCGTAGCATAGTATGCCGTAGTGGTCTGGAAAGTACGTAGGTTGGATCGTGGGCGGTCGATAAACAAGGTTAGTGGCCAGGGGCAAGCCAAGAATAAAGAGAGCCACCTGTCAGATAAAACACGAGTCTAAATGAGGGTGACGACTTTTATGCGTTGCCTTGTATTGTTTCTGGTCTTGGGCAGAAGTGTTTCTCCTATCTACGCGGCACGACCTCTGGTTTCCCTCGATCTAGTTCTCTTTTGGTCTACCGATATGGGACGAATGTTCGTCATAAATTTGGTTCTGATGCCAAGTAGTTACAGCTTATTAGCTTGACGCGGAAAGCAGCGGAGTCGAGGATTGTATTCTCTTACCCCGAGATTTCCTTGATCATCCTCTATGGTATGCTCCGTATCGGTTATGATCATCTATGGATGTACGGACAAGCCATTGGGCCGGACGATGATAGTATCATGTGATAAGTATATCGTGATTTACTCGACTGCGGGATACGGCAGTGAATATAATGTTTGCGGAACACCCCGACGCTTAACGTGCCGTGGGCCCGTTATTCGAGCCGGGCTGATCTCGATTTCTGCTTTTGTCAATATTCTCGGATACAGAAAAGAAAACTACCCCATATCATGCCAGTACTTACTGTCGACAGTTTTCAATTGCCCAGGTTTCCTCCCAACTAATAGCATGGAGGGGTGTAATGTTCACTAATGTCATAGGTGTCTAGCTTCACGCTAGGTGGTTCCCTATCACGATATCGCGGGCACCAACCAAGTTGCAAAGCAATAACTCGATCGGATTCCGTACAATATTCGAGTTATTCATTTTTCATCGCGCTAGGTGCTGTCAGATGGAAATTTGCAGCGAAAACACGATGTCGCCGGGAACGAACCTTTGCCCACTCGCTCCACAGCTCGCTGCGCAATTTGGCTAAAGGCCACCCGGTGCGAGCTTCGCTTTTAAAAATAAGATCTATAATCGCACGGCGCTGGCGCTCGTCTCGCACGCAGAGCGCGGCTATCATTCCTAGTAAGTAGCTGAGTAACGGCAGAGTAAAATCCCCAAGGTACTCACAACTATGCAGGCAGTAGGCGGACATGAGCAGACAGGCCTCTTCTTCCAAGGTCATAGCGATTCCAGCTATAGCAGCCACAGAATCGGACAGATCGATCTGCTAGAGTCGAGTAAGTATGATAAAAATACAATAATTACATCCTCGACCAACCAGTTTGCCCACATCTGTCTGAAGAGGCCGATGTGTTGCCACAAGGATTCTAGCAGCATGATGGACTTGCAAAGCAACTCCAAAATGAGGAGGATGAATCCAAATAGGTTTGAACGGGCTAGAATCGGACGAAACAGTCGGCAAGGGTTTGAATCTAGGGCCCAGAAAGTGTTTCCATCTTTCCAGCATGCCTATCAGAACGTCTCCCGCCTCTGCCCGTTTTTTTATCAGCTCCGCATCCAGCGGACGATCGATTTTGGCAGCGTAGTTGACGCATAGCTTGAGAAGGTACACCGAACGGGAGGCCAATTCTTCCTGCGAGAGTTCTGGATAGTCTTTCGCGGGTAACCAAAAGCTAAAGCACCGCCGCCTTTCTCGGAGAGCTGCAAATATATCCTGACGCAGCCACGACCACCAAACAGCCTGAAAAGCCAGGGGTCAATAATACCTAGCCAAAAGGTGATCACAATACTTACTTGTCGGAGCCCTCCAGATGCCCCGTTGACATCTTGTGACCTTTGAATCCAGAAAACGCCCTTTAAATGATTTTTCCAGTTGTCGTCTGATGCATCTAGCATCTCGTACGTTGAGATGAACAACGTCGTAGCCAAAAGTTCTTCAGAATGGGCGTAAGATTTGTATTTCAGTGTTTGTTGAACATAATGAAGTGTTTCATAATAATACTGAACAGACTCTCCACGATTTCCAGATACGGACAATATGTCAGTTCGCATGATGGCGTTATGTCGTGATGATAGTGCTAAAATTGCTTTCATGAGGCCAAGATTTCGAAGCTACAGAAAATTCAGCAGTGAAACTTTAGATCAAAGAGGGGATAAACCTACTGCTAAATGGATAGAATACACTGAGAAATGCTTAAAGGGGTCGAACAGGTCGAGCTATAATTCAGATATACATTACCAGACTTAGCAAGATCCTTTGAAAGTCAGCCACAGCACTGAACTCACCATTACCGCCAGCTTCTGGGCAAAATAACGAAAAAGGAAAGACTCATGATCCCGAAGCACAATGTCTTCGTTAAGCTGCCATGCGTGTCTTTCAAAGGCAACGGCTGGGTCTTCAGGGCGAACATTATGTGACCCAGACCGGTCAGCAGTAGAGGATGACCCAGGCTCATCATATCCCGTGTTGGACACAGAGTCCTCCGGAGCCGGGCTGGCCAAGGTGAAGTCACCATCCGCCTGGGCGGCATCGATAGTCAAGAGATCCAACCATCGGGTTGACGCATTCTGCGCCGAAAGAACCTCAGCTTGGACCGTCTCAGGGGAGTATGCATATTCGTATGCTTCGTTGGATGTTCGCGCCGTCGAATTTTGAGAGCAGGCGGCCGAAGATTGATGCGGCACTGTTGGACTGCTGATCAGCACGGTAGAAACACGGCATTTTGATAAGTCCTGGGGCGGATCAAGAGCTGCTCTTGCAGGTCCAGACAGTGAGCTCTTGTTCATGGAAAAGCCAGAGAAATAGCCTAGACTTGTGGAAAGTTCACTTGGTCCAGACGGTCCATCGGCTTGTGCTGTGGCAGAGACGGCGACTGGTGAGAGATCTTTGGAAACAGGGGGGAGAGTCAGTCTCGCGGGTCCTGCATCTTCCGCATATGGTCCCGCAGCCGGTCCCGCAACCGGTCTTGGTGCATACACGCATTCTCGATGAGAGATCGAACAAGGCCCACAAGAAGGTACTGGTTGGTCATAGAAACCACATGAAATATGGGTCAGCTGTCGGTGTTTTGCCGTGTCATTCGAGTCCTCTGTTACATTAAAATGACGATAGGACTTACACTTCTCATCGCACTTCTTGTGCCTTGCCCGGCAAGTCAGACTGGATATATCATGAGTCTTGTGTATAAATATAAACAGAGCACTCGCCCTTGTCGTGCAGTGCTACTGGGGTTGCGAAGACCATCGCAATTGTCATCTTGGCCACTACCGACCCCGACCGACCGACCGTACCACTTCATACACGGGGGTCGGCAACTCACCAACCAGTCTTTGTTCGGAGCCCACGGCTCCGGGACTTGCGGATCCGCTTTTTAGTAGTCGGAGCGGAGCCGTCGGGAGTGGCGGATGTGGTAGCCAAGGGCAAGCCAGGAGCGTCTGGCAGCCCTTGGGCCTCAGCGGCTACGGCGTTTGGGCTCATCGCCCGTAACGAGGCACACGATCGCGGGCGTTAAACTCAGTTTGTACTCGAGGCGCAAGCTAATTCGATGAGAAAGGCGGAAAGCCAAAGGATAGCTTGTTGTCGCGACCCGCGGCCATCTTGAGGCTATGAAAAAATTGAGCCCCAAACATCAGCGCTCACTATTGCGTATACCCCCACACTTCGCGACCGGCATAACCCGGCGTTCTCTCAACAGAGGGGCTCTCCCGCTCTCCTGCGGTTCAGCCCACAAACTTTAAAATCAGGGACGCGAGTCATTTGGTGATAGTAGATTAATTTTGCATTGACATTCATAGTTGTCAGATACCGATACAGTGATCGTTGACTAGTGTTGAGGGCTCACCGCAGAAGTTCTAGATTGTTGATCACGACGGTAAGGACCTGCTGCGACAGGGCTCGGCAGATCTGCAATCAGACCTCGTAGATGGATCGTGGTTTATTCATTCATTCAAATTCATGGAGATGCTGGATTGAGATAACTTATTTAGCACGCTAGCCATTCCTTGAAGCCTCTATTCCCCACCTCCTTCAAGACAGGAACAAGTGCCGGCGTGGGTTCCCCGCGTGGCGTGAATTGAATTCGCAATGATTGGACAATATCAACGAGCAAACGGAGGTTTCTCACCAAGATGCCCAATTTCCAAGCCTTCGAATTGGGCAATTGGAGAGAACCCCCCGTTTGCTTGCTATTTTGATCGGGTCAATGACTTCCGAGAGCCAGGCTGGACCTGTGGAAATTTAAGGCCGAGCCGCGGGGGGAAGAGATGGTGCTACTGTAATACAAGCTGCCCGGGCCCGCTCAGTGGTTCATCGAGTCGTGAGCTAGTGGTTGTCGCGCTGTCTGTCCTGACTCGCGTTCCTGCACTGGATCCTTCGTCACCGTAAACCTCAAGTAACATCTTGCCAGCCTAAAAATTACGGTTATGATAAGCTCCTGAAATGAAATACGTGTGTTTCCTTGTTGACCTCGAAATTTGCAGGTTTTGTTTTTCCAGTATTCATACCGTTAACGAACAGAGGAAATGTACAGTAATAGCTTCCGAAGTCTGCACCTGTGACATCTTGCCCCAAACCCTGGTGCTGTTCATCCACGACTATGGGTGCCCTGTGAAATAGTCTTGCCGTCGCCATTATTGGGTTTTCGCGAGTTGAGTTCCCTGCTACGTCAAGTCTAAAATGAGCCTGAAATCGAAGCCAAGGCTTGGCCTTCTCGAAAATCAGGGCCGTGATTCCCATTCCTGGCCCATGCTGGATCAAGACCAGACGGATTTCTCGGCATGCCAACAAACACAGCGCTTGTCACGAAAGAATGTGGTGAGGAATCTTCTGACACAAGTCAACCCGGTTAAAAACCAGCTCGATTGTGTATTGATCGACTCAAGATTGAACAGGCCATCAGTAGCCAGCATCAACCAATATTTACATACACCTGGCGAACTTGCCAGAGGGACAACCACCTCTGAAAGAAATCCTAACATTCCATTCTCAGTTCCTCGTCCAAGTGTGACTCCTACTGGCACCTGAGTGCTACCGGCCAGTATACGAGTGACATAATCCTTCCCTGCCTACGACTTTTTCCGATTCCCAACCCATATATTGTGTACCCGTTTCCTTCCAACAAACATCCATCCGGCATGGATTTCATTGAGCTCGAGCGGGCAGCCCACGGCCACCGCGCAGAACGCCAAGATACAAGATCACATCGCCCAAGCATCAGCCTATGTTGTTCATGCATCTTCAGAGGTGTTTTCAGCACCCACTTCAGATTCCTCGCCGGCCTCATCCATTACCTTGCTCTTCTCCTTGCCCTCCTGATCCACATCGCCGACCACAACAATAGGGATATCAGGTCGTGCGTTGCTCTCGCTTTCTGCCAGCTCCCTCATGGCTTCTTCGTCATCGGCAGTGAATGAGTCATCAGGATCTTCATTACCTTTCTTCGCAACCGTCCTGCCACTCGCCTCTTTTTTCGTGGCGGATGACGCTGCCGCCGGTGCACTGATAGGTTTTGATGATGACACCAAATTCCAGTCAACCTCTGAGCCAGCTTCATAGCGCCCTACAAGCCACTCGTTCGCCTTAACGAAATGCCCACAATCGAAAAATCCTCGCTGCGCTGACAGCGGGCTGGGATGCACCGCGCGGAGGATCAGATGACGCTTTGTGTCGATCTTCTGGACGCGCTTGGCGGCGGGAGTACCCCAGGCCATGAATACAACACCACGAGAGCGCTTTGCGGCCACAAGGTCCAAGACCTTCTGAGTGAAGCGCTCCCAACCGCGATTGGCGTGACTGCCCGCGTTATGAGCGCGTACAGTTAGGCAGGTATTGAGAAGGAGCACGCCGCGTTCGGCCCAGGGCGTGAGAAGGCCGCCCTTGTTTGGTGGTGGTTCGAAATTGGGGTAGTCCTTCTTCAGTGCTATATACATGTTTCGCAGTGATGGAGGGGCCGGAGTTGGTGGGCGCACGCTGAAAGACAGACCATGGGCTTGATTATGGTTATGATATGGGTCTTGGCCCAGGATGACAACTTTGACGGTATTGAAAGGAGTATGTCGTGACCTGTCGGAGTCAGATATCGAGACATAGCATGTACAAGTAAGTTCATGTACGAAACATACCAAGAGTAAATATCTCCTTTAGGAGGGAAAATAGTCGTGCCCTGTTTCTCCTCGCGATCTAGAAACCTCTTCAAATCTAGAAACTCCTTGGTGACTAGGTCCTCACGAAGATGACTTAACCAGCTGTCGTGCAGGGTGTCGATCTCGAGTTGAAGCAGCGTCCTCTGCTCATTTGTCAGTCCTGCTACCCACTTCTCTTTGTTGAACTTGGGCGCCGCCTCGGCCGCTGCTGAGGAACCATTGTTGGCGGCTGGCTTGGGCGCCCCAAAGAATGAAGTGATGCTCGTGTTTGTCTTGGGTTTTTTCGAGTCTGCCGCGCTCGAGTCGCCCCCAGCTTTGCGTTTCAGCGTTGACATAGTAATGAAATCCCGCCGGTTGCCAATACTATCAAGTGCCGTAGCGAAGGAAGAATGGTGGAGTCTAGTAACAGTGGATCTTTTATCCAGTCGTCCGTGGAGTGATATAGTGCCAGATAGATTCGACCGGGCACGATAGTTATACTGAAACTTGGAGAAAGGCGGCGTCGCCGTGGGAACGGATTTCGTGAGAGGATATAGTGCAGCCAGTGCCACACCTCGAAGTGGAAGGGACGGTAATTTGGACGGCACCAGGCAGCAAAAGAAATATAACGGGAAGATTCTGCCTGTTCCCGAAGGTCGAGGCCGCTCTCAATTCGACGAAGCCGACGTAAGCAATCTCCTGCTTTTACGCGTATTTCAATCGATACTCGAACCGCGATTGAAGAATCGGCAATTCATATCCAACCCCTTCGAACTTGCGGTGGCTCCCGGTATTAAACTATAAAACTCTACTACGAATTGCTCACCACGAGCGAGAACTTTTCCCAAAACCCGGTTGCACGCATGTTTGCTTCTGCCAGATTTCGTGCCACTCCTGGAGCCTGGCGGGCTCGCGCGGTTCACCCAGGCAGGGATGCAATGTCCAAAATGGGAAGGCTTAACGGGCTGGCTTTAAGGGGCGCGTCTGGTCCAATTGGACGCGACACAGCACGGTCCTCTGGCGCCTGGCGCGTCTTGTGACGTGACGTGTAGGGGAAGTGGATGCCGTCATTGCTGTTGTGGAGTCCCAGGTAATTACCCCACCAACGCGACTCCATGAATTTCGAGCATGATACCGGTATGGTGATGTAATTTTGCGATACTAGATTTCACCCATTCGTTGGTAACCTCACAAGTTGTTGGTTGTATCAAGTCTATCAAATCTGTGTGTTGAAATCTTTTCAATCCCAGTGGTTTTCTTACGCTCTCACGTTCAACTATTTATCTAACAAGTTGGAAGGAAATCGAGTCTTGTCTTACGCGGAAGCCGGTGATAATTAATTATCTTGTTTGGCCATGAAGCAACGAAGCGAGGTGAGATCAAAGCAATCGTTTCGGGCTTGTCATTAATGCGATAGGCATGAGAAACTTGTGCGATGCGAAAGTCATCAAAGTCCAATAAATCGACACTAATGTCGGTGCTCGCGTCGACGGATGCACTTTTACCGAAGCGTAGCGAAACCTAGGAAGTATGGCACGAGGAGTCCACCTCGTATTCTCAACAGTAATTCAAAGGACTACAAAGACGCGCAAGAGCAAATTGAGGGATAGAAACGAAACGCAACGACAGAATTGGCAAACAAAAAGAATGAAAAAATACCTATCGATGATGCCGCTCTTCGCCATCCCCTCACACTTGTGAAAGGATGCCCAGGCCAAACCACGTAGAGGTGGCGGCATGTCTTGGCCCTCGGTCGATCGGCGGCCAAATGCTCGAGTGCAATGCAAATAGCGGTCGATATCGTCGCGGTCGGTTGGGTGGTCGAGAGGTCGGTCGGATGGTCGAGAGATCGGGAGCTGGCGGTGAGCGAAGACCAAGGGAGTACAGGTGGGTGGGAGGGTGCAAGTCGAAGGGGTGCTGGGAGGGTGCAAGTCGAAGGGGTGCTGGGAAGGTGCTATGGAGATGAGGCGGGAGGTGCAATGAGTTGTTGGATGGTGAGGTGGGAGGAGGCGGATGGGAAGAGGTGGAAGGTGATGGTTGTGTGTGCAGAAGGAAGGAAGGGTGGAGGATGTGCTGCAAGAAGTAGGTTTTGTAGGCAGAGTGGGGTGTACGTGAATTCGAAGGTGGGTCTTGAAGTTTAACGCGAGACTAGAGCTGGGTGCCTGGAATCGCTCGCTGGTGGTTGTGTTGCCCATGTCATTTTGCTGCCTAACACACTTTTCGGTTAATGTTTTGTCGGTGCCACAAGCAGCTACTGGCCTCGGGCTTGCGAACGCACACCAAAATCCTCTATTTCAAGGATACGTAGTCAAGTCCAGTCGAATAATCTGGATAGCCGGGCGGTTATGAGGATTCACGCTGATACTAGCACTTGAAGGTTCTACTTTGCCTCTAAAATAATCATCATGACTGTCATTAGCCACCAGTGATAGTCGTACCACAACACGGTCGTACTCATTTCCCAAGGTGACAACCAAAATTTGACTGTCCGAGAATAGTATTAGTCGGCACGATAAACGTTTTATAAGACTGAAAGGGCTGCGAAGAAGTGAAGCTACCCGTATTTCCCGACAATCTAATGATCCAAGGCCGGCCACGAGTGTTACCTAGGTTCAGCCAAAAGGTTCTTCGACATGATCACGGTGAACCGAGGTTGGGGCCATCACTAGTAGAGATGACTTGTGTAGCGTCCTCGAACAAGTCAGGGGACTGAATGTGGACATATCTCGTGAAGAAAGTAGCGGAAGCAGCACCTGGGCGCATGGGTAAGAACAAAGGACGCACGATGAACATGACTATCGAAAAGCAGTTTTTATTAAAGCAAACGAACTTAAGGCTTGAGGCTGGTATCGGAAACGCTCGGCCGAAAGGACATTCATGCAGGCTCGAAAGACATCACGGAGCAGAGCCTCGTGTTGATGCAGATCGATCTATCAAGTTAAGTACGAATCCACAGAACAACTCAACCCGACAAAATTCTCCTGCCCTTAGAAAATTAGTAAAGATATAAAGTTGAATAACTATGCTAGACACACGATGGCTGTACTAAAACTTGGCTCCAGAATCACATCATCTTCAGGAGAACACAGTGGATAAGGCATATGAAAAGCCCTATTCTTGTGAGCGGTGATTTTTTAGCGTAAGCGAATCTGAGTATACATAAAGCTGACGAATAGCATCTTGGAGTGATCAAGAATATTAATCACTGAGCCCTCCATTCTGGTTCCCACTTTTTCTCGTTACACAGCTCGTGGGACCGTTTAGTAGAGGTCACGCGTGATTGCACAGGGAGACACATTTTCCGGAAAGTCTGGTGTCTGTGACTGATCCCGCATGTATTCAATTACTGACGGGCCGCTCTTCAGCAGCGTCGGTGTCACAGGATACGTTGGTCGTCAACTCTAAATGAATCATTCTGGAAAAAGGGGAGAAACGGCAAATGCTTGTGACGTCTTCCGTAACACCGATTTCGTCTGTGAATGATCGGTCTCTACGTACCTACTTTCACGTTGACGATAACCCTGTTACTTAAATTTCTCTCCATAATTGACATCATTGAATTCTTGTGATATTTTTGCCCTGAGGCGCCTCCTTGACATTTTTCCTTGCGTAACATACGACGACGCTCATGTTCGTGTTGAGAGATGTACGGTAATTCATCATTGATGTTCACCTGGCTCAAGTTTTCAGTTCACTTTACTCTCGCTTGATAGTAGGAACGCTCTCTGGGTGGAATGCTTCCAATAGGAAAGTCGAAAGACGTAAGGTGTACATATGTGAAGGGTTTCCGTGGTTGAGTCAGTATGTGGAAATGATATCTCTGGTGATTTGCACCCAGGCAAACTATGTTTGTTTCATATGTCGGGCGGACCTTCTCAACGCAGGTATGACAAACTGAGACCTCGACGATGTGACGCGTTTACATCCCCTACTTTCTTATTGAAACCAGAAAGTTTTCACTCATGTCTCTTTCCTCTTACCCACACCACAACCTCACAAACAATTGTAAATCCAAAAATATCTGGGACAACTGTCTTGTATTGGTGTAGGCGAGGGCTTCACATCTCTTCACTTGGTAGCGGGACATCTACATATGTACTTGATCATACTTTTGAGATACAGCATCTACTTTTTTGACTTTTTCGCATCCTCCGTATGGTGGACGCTCTTCAGGCGCCGAGTTCCAGTCTCGTTACCACCGGTCAAATTGACGAACGGGCCCCCCTTCACATCTTTTCTTGTTTTCTTCTCTTTTCCACGCTACAAGATACATGATGAGAAACAGCAACGGAAAAGGAAGTCATCGACAGGCAAGGGGCTCGGTCGGGTTCCCAGACCGCGGCGAGTGACCACCGAACCGAAGAACACCTCTCATGTCTCGCTAGTCCGATGGAAATTCAAAACAAATCCACGTATATTAAGCTCTCTGAACGCCATGCACTCGCCTGGGTTGTGGGTCCGGAGATTTGTATCAGCTTTTTCATCCCCAGAACGTAGTGGACGAGCGTTGGGTCGACTTGAGCATCGTGATATACTCATTATGTACTCCCCGAAAAGCAAAGAGCGCCTCGGTCCTCAAATCTAATGAGACTTGTAACGACTCGACAGCCCTCTGGCGCTTCCACTTCAATATGGATCGCATGATATCGGACATACTACTTTTGCTGGTATCATTATGTGGCTCCACGTTTGTCGCGTAACTAGATGAAAAAGCCCAGGCCCGAGTGTTATCGGCGACAATAATACGCTATTGCGGACAGCCAAAGCCAAGTTCTTCACTAAACTAGACATGACCGCCGCTTCTAACAAGCTGGATCCTCGGACATACAACATCGCAGAAACTGGACACCATGAAATCCAACATTCTGAAAGCGGATTTGTTCACCTCGACCCCTTCAAGAAAATTCAGGGCCACTACAACTACCCATGTGCCGCCGGGCTGCCGGCAATGAGGGAATGAGAGTCTCTAGAGCTCACCCTCGCCCTCACCTGAGACTAGCTATTGTCCAAAGCCCTCCTTGGCTGTGAAAATCGTAGAGAGCCGAGGGATTCCCGGGTCGTATGTAGCAGAAGGTGAAGAGTGGAAGACTGCCTCCATATGCCAATCAGGCTTTCGTGGATGTCTGGGAACTCTCTGCCAGGCGCTTGGCGACTTTCAGAACTCACGTCAGCTAAGAATCTGAGGGTTTTCGAGATGAATTTTGCTCGGGGGTGCGGAGATGTATCACCACACGTTTGTATTCCAACGTGCTATAAAGCGGAACAGACAGCACATCTGGAGGCAACAAAACCTGAGGTATATTATCACAGACTAAACGCACAAACGTAAGGGTATTATTTTCTCAAACCTTCGAAGTCAGCGATATATACAGCCCGAATCGTGAGAATGGAACCACAGTAATTTCAACGATCCGTCACAGACGACGCCCTATTACTCCCGTTCCCGAGTCTATCACCATGCCGGAGCTCGTTCATTACTGTATATAGTTGCGCGTTGGATTCGGGTGTCGTGCGAGTATCCTTTGCATTCTCTCCGAACGAAGATCTTAGCCTCAAGCTGTGATCCTGGGGTGGTCGGGCCCAGCCCAGGCTATTGGACTTGGAACGTGGATTGTCTAGAGTATTTCCTTGGGATTCTTCATGCTCGAGACAACCGGGGTTTTCTAGGGACCTGGATGGGATCTAGGCTGGGGAAGTTGAGATTCTGCTGCTTAGGCTGACCTCAGAGCCCAACACAGCGGTTGTGTTGGTTTTCGTGCTTTCTCGATCGTGGAATAGTCGGATAGCGTTCGGTTCGAAACGGTGTTGGTCTTCTAACCGACCTCGTCGATGTTTCTGCTTTTAGA
>JAOYMO020006117.1:0-16075 GCA_025802455.2 Iodosphaeria phyllophila | reverse complement strand
AACTTTTAGGGGATTTATCCTCACTTCATTTCCCAGCCGCCAAGATGCAACCAGTTTTCGGTACTGTCAATTTCCCTCTTCCGTACCGGGGCCATACGATGGTGAGGTTTGTCTGGTGGCTTTCGACACCCGCCAGCTCTTCGAAAGTAGACGCACAGTCTCGTGTTTTGAACATATCCTCTGAGCATTGTTGAGACGTTGGGTTCTGCATATTTTTCTGGCTTGCGATGTCAGGGACCCATCGATTATCCTTGGTGTGGCTTTGACCTCCTCTGGTTGCGGCCTCTATTTGGGCTAGTTCTTGGCCAGCTGTATGTCGAAGTGAAAGTTGATGAGAGCTGAAGTCCTTTGGGCTCCCATTTAGGTACGATAGACTCTGGTATATTTACAAAGCGGTCCCGGACTGACACTAGTACAGTTTCCGATAGGACATGAAGGATGCTAGTGTGACTTTATATAACGAGCGAGCTTGGAGTGTAGATGATGGAGAAGTTTTGGGATGGAAGTAGTGGTAGTTGAGGGAGAGTCAAGTAGTCTGAAGACATTACATGACTTGAGGGTTCATGAATCAATGAATCATTTGGCTCTGCTGTACTGGTAGTAAGTCATTGGCGGAGGCCAATCACTGACGTACAGTATGGCATGAGTGATCGATCATTGACTCAACCTGGGAGCTGTTTGTTTGCACGGCTTCATCTCACGACCTCCGCCGCAGGCGAGAATCTGCTTTCTGATGTGTTTTGGGATCAAAGTATTCCAGTTTAGTTTGCCCAACAAATTGGTCAGGATCGTGTCACGGCTCAGGGGATAATGTAGCCGAGGCGAGCTTAGCTTAGCCGCCCATGAACTACCCGAAGACCGGCCACCAAACAGCTGTTAAGGCTGCGCAATCGGGGCGAGTGCGAAGCTAATTGAACATTGACTAACCAAACCAAAGGTTTCCTAAGTTAATGAACGGATCACTGCAAATCATCATGGAGGGAGCAGTGAAATTGTCTGCCCCCGCCGCCCCGACATGGATTATTGAACTTCGGTTACTGTGTAAATGCAGGTCTAGTAACGTCGCTAGGGTTCCGGCCAGGGGTCCCTTACATTGAGCGCGTCGCGGTCTCTGAGTGGCTGAAGATACTCAGGTACAAGTGCAGCCTCGTTAAGCTGCAAGCCCCCCATTACGTATTGGCAAAGAACAAAACAAAAAACACGCCACAAGGACGGCGACGGCGACAATAGCAACAGCAACCCGACCTGACGACGAACGATGGGCAGACGATAGAGAGCTCAAAAAATGACGATCCCCCCTTAGGCCAGCGCATTGGAAATGGAGATAGTAACGGGGCAGACGGTGCTACTGGCAGATGGGCGCAGCGCGGTGGTTCGCTATGTAGGCGAGCCCGAGTTTAGCGATGGCGAGTGGGTGGGCGTGGAGCTTGAGGACGGTTCGGGCAAGAATAATGGAACGGTTAAGGGCGTCACGTACTTCGTGACTGCGGCCATGCATGGCATGTTTCTGCGGCCAACAGCCATTTCTCAGATCTTGAGCCAGCCGACCAAATCTACTGTTGCGGCGCCCACTCGTCGAGCAGGCCAGAGACCATCCAGCGGCTTGGTGACAGGTGGTGCTGGTATCGGAGCTGCGGGACCGTCGAGGCCAAATCTCACGAGACCGAGCAGTGTGGCGGATCCGATGGGAGCTAAGAGAATGAGCTTGAACGCGGCCAGCCCAACGCCTGTAGCCAGGACTTCGCGGACCAGTAGTATCGGCATGCGACCTGGTAGTATAGTGAGTAATGTGTCTTTATAGCCAATATCGATTGATGATCATGGCTGACAATTATGATGAGAAACAGTCACCAGACAAACGGAAGGCAACTGCATCCACAACCCCGTCAAGTGCAGTCCCATCGAGAACTGCTACGCCATCCAATGCCCGAGCAGCTTCGTCAGGACCGGCAGGGACTACTGCACGTGGGGGTCGCCCCTCACTAGGTCCTTCGGCAGGGACACGCACTTCTATGGGACCGCCAGCTCTTCCCCGAGTTACGCGTCAACCTTCTAACTCTTCCTCAACGACGGCCGGCCCTTCAACTTCTGCCGCCAGAGGCACGGCTGTAGCAAGAGGTGGTCGTCTTTCCGGAACCGGCCGAGGCGGACTTACACGACCGCCGAGTGGCAGGGTTGTGTCTGGTGATCTCTCCTCCGTCGCGTCCAAATCTGTCGCATCATCCAAGACAGTTTTACCTAGATCCGAGGCGACCTCGCCAGGAAGCGAGAGCCCTATTGGCTCACGAGCCCATGCCTTGGAGAAACTCAGTGGCGGTGCGACTTCCACCGCCGCTGCATCCGTACCTGGTAGCAGGGTAACCAGCACATCAGCTCGTCCGGCAGCCAGCAACGCCCTCAGCCGCGAGAATGAGGATCTCAAAGCCAAACTCAAAATTCTTGAGCGCAAGCGCGGCGAGGACCGCGAGAAGGTGAAGGAGCTGGAGCGTCTTCAAACCCAGGGCGATAAGTCCGCCGGCATTCTGAAAAAGATCGAGGCCAAGTTTCAAACTGCCCAGCAGGAAAACGTCAGTCTCCGGAAACAAGTCAAAGAGGCCGAGGAGCGGCTGGAGAGCATGGAGTCTCTCCAGGCTGAGCATGACTCTATCATGGAGCTGGCGACTTTGGACCGCGAGGTGGCCGAAGAAACTGCCGATGTTCTCAAGGTCGAGCTCGATGCCTTGAAGCAGAGACTGGAGGAGCAGGAGTTGGAATTGGAGATTCTGCGCGAGGAGAATGCCGAATACGACAAGGGCGTGTCGGCCGATGACAAGGCCAATCTGAATTGGATCCACTTGGAACGCCAGAACGAGAGGCTACGTGACGCACTTATTAGGCTGCGTGACATAACCCAGGAGCAGGACGAGGACTCCAAGGCCCAGATCAAGTCGTTGCAACTTGAGACGGAGGAACATGAAGCTATCAAGCAACAGTACGAGATCGCCAAGGAGAAACTATTGCAGACCGAATCTAGGGCCGAGGATCTGCGAGAACAGCTCGACAACGCACTTGGAGCCGAGGACATGATCGAGAAGCTTACAGAAGAGAAGATGGCTCAGGACGAGGTCATCCTCGAACTCAAGGCGGAGATGGAGGAGCTGGAGGCTTTGAGAGAGATTTCGGATGAACTGGAAGTCAATCACGTCCAAAACGAGAAGGAAATGCAGGAGGAGCTCGACTTCAAGGATGCCGTTATCAACGAGCAGGCGCGAAGAATGGGCCAGCAGGAGGAGAACAACGAGGATATGGAGTACACCTTGTCCCGCTTCCGAGAATTAGTCACAAGTCTGCAGACCGACCTCGAAGACATGCGCGCTTCTCACGCCGTCAATGAGGCCGAGTCTGAACAGCTCAACAGCAAGTCTCGCCAGATGATGGATCTGAATCTCAAGTTGCAGATCTCAGCCTCCAAGACTCAGGTCAAGACGGTTGATCTCGAGCTTCAGCGCATGGATGCTCAGGAGGCCCAGCAGCATCTTCAGATTGTCAAGTTGTTCTTGCCCGAGAGCTACGATGCCGATCGCAATTCTGTTCTGGCCCTGCTGCGTTTCCGCCGCTTGTCTTTCAAGGCCAACTTGCTCCATGGCTTTCTCAAGGAGCGCGTCAGCAGTGGTCAGCCGACGCCTGGTCATGAGGATGACGTATTTGCTGGTTGTGACGCCGTTGACAAGCTCATGTGGGTCTCTTCCATGTGCGAGCGCTTCGTCAATGCCATTAGCCATTGCTCGCTAGAGGAGTTCTCCAAGTATGAGGGAGCCTTGTTCGAGCTGGAGCCCGTGGAGAGGGCTTTGAACGGTTGGGTTGATGGTCTCAAGCGAGGTGAGTTGAGGGAGAAGCAGTGTGCCGACGAGCTGTCGCGGACCATCGCCCTCATGTCTCATCTGGCTGAGGTCCACATTTCGAATAATCTGGCCAGCTTCGCCGACTACGTACAAATGGAGACGGTCCTCATGCAGAGCCATCTCGAGTCCGCGGCTACCGCCTTCGCCGTCATCAAAGACATGGTGCAACACGCCGTGCCTGCCGATGAGGAGAACGACGAATTGGCCCAACACTTCACGAAGAAAGTGGAAACCGCCATCAGTCAGACACGCGGCGCCAAAGTGGTGGTGGGCAAGGCCGTGCGATCTCTGGAGGATCTCAAGGCTCGCCAACTTTGTCTCACTCCCGACACCGCTGATGTGTTCGAGCAATGCGAGCTAGCCACCCAGGAACTAGCCAACATGTCGTGCCAAATTGGCCGAGATCTACACGCCCTCACCGCTGAGGAAGGCCGCTCTGAGCCCCTGAAATACACGGACATCCAAAACACTGTCCATCAAACCATCATGAACGCCTTCTCCGCCAACGACACCGACCTCTTCTCCACTTACCTCTCCAAACTCCGCGTGCTTACTACCCAAATCACCGACCTTGCCGCTATCTGTGGCGATCTCAGCCAGACTCAAGAATTCGAACTCGCCCATGAACCATGGAAACTGCGCAGCCAGGAACTTAGGGCCCTCAAGACCATTCCTATCGATACCGAGGAAGAGCTCCGCGTCCTCCGCGATCAGTACAACGAGTCGCGCCGCACCATCGCCGCCCGCGATGATTCCCTCTCGACGTCTAACCTGCGCATCGAAACGCTCGAGGCCCGCATGCGTGATGTCTCGGCCAAAGCCTCCCGTATATCCGACCTGGAGGCTCAGATCGCGGACGCTCAGGTCAAAGCTGCGAAGCTCAACGACGATATCGAAAAGCAAGACCGCGAACTCAAGACTCTCGAGGCCGACCGCGATCGCTGGAAGAAAATGGCCGGCGACGGCATGGTCCCCAATGTCGATGACGGAACCGCGGGCAGCAATACCAATAACAAAGCGGGCCAGGAGCGCGCGGTGGCAACGGCTCGCGAGATGGACAAGCTCAAGAACGATATTTCTGCCCTCCAGGCCGCTGTCAAATTCCTCCGCGAAGACAACCAGCGCGCGCGCATCGGCGATCAGGCCAAGTATGCGTGGTTGGCCGAGCCACTCCGGAAACCAACCTCGGTGCAAGAGCAGAGGCGCAGGTTGATTGCGGCGGAGGGCCGGGATGCGCTGAGCGAACTGGTCAAACTGGTTACTGGTGGGAACGAGACAACGGCCAGGAAGACGTTCGATCTTACGACGCTCGGGGAAGGGGATAGGCTGAAGTGGCGCCCGGCGAAGGAAACAGCGCAGTGGCATGTGGCGAGATTAGAGGAGGAATGGGCGGCCTGGAGAGAGTGGAGGGGAGCCATTGTCAGGAAAGCTGGGTTAGTGGGCGCGACGGATGCGGGGGATAGGTCAAGGGATAGGGCCAGAGAGAAGGGGGTGAAGAGGAGGGCGGCGGCAAGGTTGAAGGTGAGATTGCCGGGATCGGATGGGAAGGTGGTCGTTGGGGGTGGGGAGGTTAGGGTTGTCAGGGCGGAGGAGTGGGAGGGGGTTGTGGGGAGAGTTGTTGTGTAGAGGTGTGTGTATGTATGTATGTATGTAAGTAAGAGGGCGAGACAGACTATGGGTCTGTGTTCAAGTCTACATTTTTAGAGCCATACAAGTAAAAAAGCATTGTTAGAAGTATTTCTAGAGAGTGTAGCTGAGCTGTTGAAAAGCCTTTGAGATTTCCAAACGTGGCATGTTGATTTGACATCTTTGGGGGGAGTATATTTCGTAATGCATCCAGTTCCTCCAGGGATCATCGATTCATCGTTATCTGCCCAATCCGGTCTTGTATATGGTTATCGTCCAACACTTATATACCCCCTCACTCCTACCCAACTTCCATTCTTCAAAGTGTCTCAACCGTCTGCATGCACATTCACCATTGCCCTCGCCCCCCCCCCCCCCCCTCCCCCCTCCCCCCACCCCCCCCCCCCCCCCCCCCCCCCAAATAACAGCAGAGTGGCTCGAACGCTAAGATGGGCATTATTTGCCCGCCAGCTGGCGAGACACGAATGCTGCATGTAGACAACGAAGCCGACTGAGACTTGAATCGTCTAGTATTGTTCCATCTACAGCGCTAAATATAGTGCAATCAAGACTGCCACGGACGTTCCGCTTCTCTTCCTCTTTCTATTTCGCTGGAGCAGATCCGGACTTCCCTAGATGAAAAAGAAAGTTGGTTTCTCGCTGCGCGTTTAGGGGGGGGTGAATGATTTAAAATGAACCAATCCTTCATCAGGGTAGAGGAGGAGACTACTCACATTGACTACCATGTACCTGCGTGCTTTGGAACAGGTGCCTGATAGCTCCGAGTATCAGGGGAAATTGCAACAGCACGTTGCAGGAGAGCGCGCTCTATGAGAATCCGTTCAAGGAGGCCAGAAACTCTCTCGCCCAGTTTTACGGTTACGGCTGCCTCTCTCACGGCTGGATTTTTCGCGTCTGCCTCTCTCAAGGCCGCATTTATCACGGCTGCCCTTCTCACGGCTGCCTTTCTCACGGCTTCTATGGTTTGGTTTTCTATATCTTCGGGTGGCTTTGGATGGTGCGAAGTGCCCAGTGCTCTCAGGATTACATTCTCCTTGGAATTCAAGCCATCACGAAATTCCAATTGCAATTTGAGGATCTGCGTTTTCTTCATCAATGACTCGTCTAATATCTCTGGAACATTTTTTAGAAATCGAGGCAAGTCAGGGATGAGTGCAAGACAGAGCTTTGGCTTTTCTTCGAGTACCCTTTTCAATCCCTCATGCAGTTCTTCATCCTTCGTGTTGTGTTTCGCGGCAAATTTCAACAAGTATTTGGCTGCTGTTTTTTCGAGAAGCTTTTGAGACTTCTCTGCGAACTCCCTCGTCATTGATCCAGTGGATTTAGCAGATGACCCCGGATACAACCCCCTAAAATAGTCAGACGACATTCCATAATCTAGCTGTTCAAAAAATGAAGTCAGATCTTCGGCTAGGCCATCGAGCGTCTCTGGAATATCCTCTATTCACTCAATCGAGCTTCTGGTTGATGCTTCGCGGAGCTGACTTAAATGCATCATCCAACTATCGACTACTTTGGGAATAATAGATTGACGCACATCTTCCACCAAAGCAGATCTCGCCGCGTCTCCCGTTAGAGAATCCATGATATCTGGTTTTTTCGGGATGGATTCATCGTCTCTTTTCCGGTTCAGCACACTGAGTGGCTTTGGATACTCTTCCAGTAACCCGGATAATTCATAGAGCAGCCTTCCCAATCTTGCTGTGGAAGGTACTAGACGCTTAAGATCCAGCGTGCCTACTCTCGATTCTTCGTGGTATATTAAGTAGGGTAGAAAGCGAAATAATGCGTCACGGATTTTGCCCACCGAAGACGAAGTCAATCCCGAAAAATATTCGGATGCATCAAGTGGATCGTGGTTCAATGACGAGCCTTTCACGCTGTCTCTTAAAAACGTCAAGAACGCAGGCAATGCGGAATGTAGTGTGTGTTTGACGAGTACTATACTGCCACTTGTGTCATAGCCCGTCAATCGTCTCAGCGCAGGGAGGAGCAAGTCAGAAAGAATTTCAAATTCTGGTGTCTCGGGCGTCTGGATACATTTTTTGTATTCCTTTAACAAGTGTTCCAGTATGCGCTTCTGCTTTGAAACATCTTTGATATCTGTTTTGTCTAACCATATTTTGATACTTTCCAGTAATCCCTCCCTGATAGGCCCCGGTGAAAGCCCTAGCCTATCGAATACACGCACGAGATCAACTAGACGTGGAAGTAAGTCTTCCCTGCTGGCAGACTCCTTGAGAGCCTCGGAAAGGTCAATGTCGATGATCTCCCTGACTGCACATAGATGATCAGTTAGCAACTGCTGTGTAATTGATTCAGAGTAAGTTGTGTTTTTTTTTCGGCAACGGAGTCTGTATATCCAATTTGATATGTCGACCAATTCGATTAGGGCAAGGAGCTGTAGTTCACAATCAGTGAACTGACACTTGCCTTTGTCATCTTCGATACCCAACTCTTCTTTTTTCGTTATAGGCGACCGTATATTCAACAGTGTATTCCAATCGTGTTGCGACAAGGGACCATATTTGATCAAATTTACGAATCCTGTTTTGAATTCCTCGTCGGTTTGAGACACAATTCCATGTTTGGCATGATTGGGCGATCCCAAATTCTTGATCCTGAAAGCAAGCCTGGCGGCAGGACTCAAGGCTTTGGAAGGGTCGGTATCCTCTAGCTTGGGCCAATCTGATATGCCAGCAACAATTGGGACAAAGAGGGGGGCAATGACGATGAGGCGCATGGTAAATGGTGATATGCTGACACAGCACGAGATTGAAGATGGGGTGACTGAGAAGGGGGGATAGGCAACACGTACTTGGGGGGTACGAAGGTTTTTATAATGAAGAATGAAGTAGACGAACTGGATGCCATCACCTGAATCCGGTATCTCGAGCACAACCCACGTTTTAGGCGGACCCACGCGTTCGCTCGAACTCATATCGCCGCATCGCTTAGTACAGTCTTTAGGGCTGTGAAAGGTCCAATCAGTATATTTTAGCTCAATGCGACATGAACTTGGAATGTCAAGAACAATCGGCTGCGAACCCATGTTACACCCCAAAATAAGGGTACTGATACCAGGATTAGGCGGCTCGATCTCACAAATCCACCCAGCATTGGCCATATGAGCCTACAGTATGAGACGGAGCCGCCAGGTTGGGTGGAGAATACAGGTGCGTGTGGACTCAAGCGTCCAGAAAAACAAATGCCAGATTGGGTGAATGTCGCGCAAGGGAAATGTTCGATTCTTCAAATACTACTACTGTCTACTCCCTGCAAAAACGTGAACAAAGTATGACGACCGACTATGTTCCACTTGCCTGGGGGCGGCGGGAAGATCACGATTACTAACTCCGGTTCGTCTACTGGCATAGCTCGTTCTGTCCGGATATGCCGTCGGGTGACACGCGACCGAACCTGCCCTCCACTCTTCGAAATAGAGAGCTTCAATGTCAGATGAGATCAAGTGGCGCCGGGGGCTCACAGCGAAAACACGCTTTCAGTTTGGTTTTCCTCTGGGTCATCTACAGTAGCGATCATCGGACTGACTTGACTACACTACTGCAGAAATGCCACTCCAAGAGGAATTTCATTGAAACCAAATTTTGGGGTGAAACGCCCGCGTGGCAGTTGATCGACTCTGTGCCACCCGTTAGCATACCCGGATGGAATGAGGTCTGCTGGTACAATACTGTGTAAGGCTGCAAGTATGTCGATTACCAGTACCACGTATTTCGAGCATCGCTGGACGTATCCGGCCACATAAAATTGCGGGGCTCTCTAGGACTGGCAGTTAATGAATCAAATATGTACAGTACTGTGTAGATCAATCTATCGAGGGATTAATTTGGATGACAAATGTGAGGGCTTCCGGCTATGGGGTTTGTACGCTTGCAGCATCTGATTATCTGAATGTTCTAAGCTTGCAGACTGGTGAATGCGATGCTCGAAGTGGGTGATGATGGCACAGCAGTGAATTTGCCCCTCGACTCTCCATAGAGTAGTAGGGAGCCCCAGTATCAGATTTGAGCAAGTGGTATCGGATTCTCAGCAAAGGACAAGCGATTCGTTCGGCTTTTCTCTTGGCCACATACAGTAGCGACCAACTGACAGACCCACCAGCATTGATACATCACACTGTTAGGGGAGTGTCAGAGTGTTGTCAAAACGAAGCTGTGGGATGGGCTGCCCGCCAGCTCGCTTGCCGTTAACGGGATCTACCAGTATGTCACTGTGCGACATGTCCGGATGAAGTCAGTTATCCCCTGGACAGTCAGGTACTCTGGTACTGTAGAGAGCGCCTGTGAGCTGCTCATATTCTCCACTGTAGAGTTGCATTCGAATATTCTGAGCTGGAGTGATCAAGTAGATGTAGATTTCAGATCTCCTAGATATAGATTCAATTAAAACCACATTGATCAGAATTATGGTTGTGCTGCTATCTGGGATTGAAAACTGGACTTTTTTCTCGTTAACTATAAGAAGGGTGGCCGAGCAGAACTGCCAAAAACTGCCACACACTCTCCGCTACACATCTGCATCCAATGGTTCTCAGATGCGCAAACTTGGGTCACATAGACTTCAAACAGTCCTAATATGGATCCAATTGAAACCAAGTTGATCAAAGTTGTGATTGCTGTTTTATTCGAGGTTGAATGGGCTGATGCTGCTTGTCGCAAGCCAAAATGAACATGCTCACGACTTCAGCAGCGTCCGGTTTCTAAACTCGTGGCCCCGTCCCCCTGGCTGCGAGTTTGCAGCACGCCTTTAAAAATTAGTTAGAGGATGTGAACATAAGTCAGGTGGTCAGGTATGGAACATGATATCACTTTGCGGAAAATCCAGTTATCTGTTCAGTCAAATCTCAACTCTTTAGGACAAAAAGTAGTCATACTGATAGCTGAGAAGGACAGCTTCAATGGCGTGCAGCGAATCTTGGATATCTGTCCGACGCCTCATGTTATTCAAGTGCGAAGTCAAAAAGCGGTAGAAATGCGCGCAGAAATAAAGAGACCGCACCTAGGTTATTGCACAGATCTAATTGGGTAAACTAGCTTTACATCAGCTTTGATTGGCCACATAGTGATTACCTAATGTTTCCACACATGTACATAGGGTGTACGTAGGTCATTTCAAAGTGGGAATCCAACCAAGCAGTGTTGTTCGTTCATATCATTCTCCACAGTACTCTTCCCTGCATCCCGCTACCGGTATGAGCTCTTTTTGAATGCCCAAATGCTGCGCAACATCAATCTTCGTGTTCCTACGAAGTAGTGCCAAGCACTTTGTCTCGGGAAGGACTGGAACACCGGTGCCCTGGTAGGCGAAAAAATTCAAGTCGGAGTAAGAGATTATCGGAGTTAAGTCAACCCATGCATTCCCTTCAAACCAACACCTCAATACAAATCTACATAGTACATTAGGCTAGCTTCTGCCGTAAGAACTGATAGATAGCACTCGCTCAGGCCAATTCATCACTACGAGTACTCATAGATCTCTGGCTTTGATTTGAATCCATATTTACGTAGGAATGGTGATGCTTATGCTGATGTGGGCTTAACTCCGGTAATCTCTTGCCCCGACTTGAATTTTTTTCCGCCTGCCTGGCCGGCGGCTCCTTCATCGTTCTCCAGGGATCAGGTCCTCCCGTTCTTGGGCCGCCTCGCCTCCCACGTGCGACTTTCACGCTTATCCTATGAATTGCGACGAAGCTGCGCTTGGTTCAGTACATGCGGTCCGTTCGGAGGGGCAAGAGGACGATATTGATTCATCCAATTACAGACGGCACTTCCACTTCATAAAAGAGTAACCGAATGTGATTCGTCCAGACAGAAATACCGCCACCCCATTAGTGTCACCTGTATATTATTATAAATAACAGGCAGACAGGGTGACATGTGAGGGACTTTACAAAATGATTTTCATTGGTAGCTTACAGGTCCTGCAAACGAAGTTCGTTGGCAGACCCAAAGACCGACATTGGCTGTGTACAGTACCCGGATTTGTGGGGGAGCGCAGCTCCCTCGCAATTTATGGGATACCCGGTTCGTTGGCAGCGTACCGAACTTGCCTTCTAGGTACGATACTATCTTCCAGATCTCTTCAAACAGGATATATCTGTCCAGTCAGCACACCAAGCGGTTGCGTCCCCTCTACTTTGGCCGTGCCACCCTGGTCAAATCCCATCCGGACAAAGTTATCCTGGTATCTTCGAAACTTCCCAATTCCTCGATCACCCGCCAGATCGTCCTCCATCTTCCTTGTAGATGCGACCCAAGCCTGTTACGATCCTTCCTCCTCAACGCACTTCCGCTCTCCACTACCCATGCACTCTTCAGTACCCCGTCGCCAGACTCAGTCCGACCCCCAATGTTGCTGGCATTAAACTCCAGTACAACCATCCACCCTCGCCTAGCAAACTCCTCGTCACCCACCCATCAACCGCCAAAATAGGCACACCCGCCAACATCGTAAACCCAACAAGGCGAGACTCCCCACGCCACCACAGCGCCAAGGTAGCCAGCCCCAAGGTCAATTGCCGCATACCGTTCATGCGAACTAGCGTCGTCGTACGGGCATCACTAAAGAAGCTGCTATCGTAGTAGCTGTTACTCTGATGACGTGTCGAACTGGAAGGGGCTTGATAAGCTTCTACGTAGGATGCCGACGTGTGGTGTCGTCTGCTGTTGCTGCTGCTTTCGCCATGTTTGTCGTGATGGTCGCTCCTGCTGCGGTGCTTGGACGACTTTTCCTTGTCCTTGTCTGAGTGCTTTCGCCGCCGCTTGCGCTCGTCCCTGTCCTTGTCCTTGTAGCCTGACGCCGATGACAGTGAGACGACAGACTCGTTCTCTGAGTTGGGGTAGACGGCCGTGGTGGAAGCGCCGTAGACAGCGCTGCTGCTGTGGGGATAGGAAGGAGATGCGGAAGAGGACCCACTGGGGTTGAAGCCAAGATGATAGAGGGCGGATTCCGGGCGCAGGATGGAATTGAGGCCAGCGGCGATAGGCAGGAGCGCGAAGGCGACGGGGGCGTTGCGAACGATGCGAGAAGGCAGAACTTGTTGGGTTAGAGCGATAAGCCGGTCGCGGCCGGTCGCGGGCTTGCTGCTGCCGTAAAGGCGGGACGGCATGGCGACGATTCCGGATGGCCGAGGTGGGGGCGGGGCTGTGATGCTCGAAACGTAATCGGTGAGGGGCTGGAAGAATGACGAAGCCTGGGGCATAGGAGGCAATTCAACCCGGTGTCCGTATTGTAGAACAGTGTAGAACGTAGATAGGGAGCGAAAATGTGTTACGTCGAGCAGTGTTCTATATCACAGCTCTTGCGGAGAAGAAGGTAAGAAAATGAGGCGACGCAAGACGTGTCCGATCGTGGGTCCTGTCATGTTGTTGTGAATCACCAATGCAAACATGCCCCGCAGCCGACCAGACCGGCAGAGGAGCCCCTCGGCATGCCCGCATTTGGGCGCTAAGCTGTTCTCTACGAAGCAGACACGTTCTCGTCTGTCGCCTTCGGGCGGCGTTGACTCCGTTGACCGCCGTTTCCTGATCCACATCCCCTGATCTAAGAAGTGGGGGTATCCATGTTTAATTCCGCTACCTTACAGGACAGTCTGCTCCGTTTCTCCATATTATGACTGGGGCGTCCAATACCATGTCTTGTTTTCACGTATTCAGCCACAGCATTTGATCCGCACTACCGGTACCTCCTACTGGTCCACGCGATTTGCAGGCAAGAAGCAGGTACCGTACCTTTTATATATTGAATTGGCATCTCATTTTGTTCACATGAAACCCTTTCCTGACTTCACGGTACCGAAAGTCACATGATGGAAGCAGACGGAGGTAGGTCCTCAACAATAACTTGTCTGGAATTTAGAGCCTGGGCCCCGACCCATAATCAAGCGACAGTGGCCACGAGAAGCTTGGCTCTTTGGGAAAGTGGGCGTCCGCAAGTGCTTCTGAGTGAGGCAGGCAATCCGCCGCCAGGCTGTACAGCACAGGATGTGGATGTGTTGCAGGAAGTAGGTTCTGCAAACATTCACCGCAAAGTTCCACCACAATATGTCACAAGTTCCATAAAGATTTCACCCTTCAAGTATGGCCAAAACAAGGGGCCCCATACCACGCGCATGCCCATCCGGTCGATACAGCCCGGGCCTGGACAGACACCGAGCAATGGGGCTTGAAAGTCCCTTTCCCTACCTCTCCGGCAAGACTGCGCTGATACGACAGTACCCGAGGTAGCCTTCATGTCAAGATAGCGACTTGGTCTGCTGAAGGAACAGAACTGACCAATGAGCCCGCCACCGTCCACCCAGTTCGCGTGCCACCCGCAGTGTAACGCCCCCAAATGCATCCCGTCCTCCATCCATAAGCATGCCCAAACGCCAGACCAACCTTGTGAAATATACAGAAACAATCAAACATATCATCCCGAAGCATCCTCGCCCGCCCTAGACATAGTTCCTAGATTCCGGGAATGTAACTCCCTCAGCCTTCCTACCCAATGTCGCCTCAACTCCGGCGTGCTTTTCACAAAAACCATGGCCTTATTCTCGTCCGTAAGCGCCTTCTCCGCAATCTTGAGCTGCAAATCAGGGTCCTCCTCGGAAAAATCGCGAAAAAGTATCTCCATTGCTTGTTCAGGCCACTTAGACGGATTGCGCGCCTTCAGCGCTTCCGCCAGAGCCAAAATCCCTTCTTGCGCTAAGAAGCCCAAAGCGCCATCGTGTGAGTTGAAATTAGCGTTCAGGCCGACATTAGCGATGCCAGTAGGGTTCCGCGAGGGATTTGTCGAGAATGATGAAGCTGTAAGTGCAGGAGCGCACGAGGTAATAGAGCCATTTAGATGGGCGCGATTGTAGAAGCCGGCTGAGAATCGCGATGGACGTCCTCGTCGACGGGGCTCCGAGCCTCGTTCTAGGTGTGGTCTCTTGCGCACGCTTGTAACATCAGACGTATTTTCGTCCGGGGGAGTAAGAGCAAGAATTGAGGGAAGCGCGGTGGCGGGTTGCGAAGTGGCTGTAGCCAGAGTAGCTAAGCTCGATTCGGGGTAGGATATTTGCTGTGATGGATTGTGCGGTAAAGTCTGATTTTGGGTTTCATCTTGAGTCTGCGTGAAGGACATTGCGCCCATGTCGGGCATGTCAGCGATCGAGTGAGGGTCCTCTCCGTTGGCTGAGAGGCCAGGACCCTCATCTTGGATAGTTGAGAAACCCCCATCTATTGTTTTCCGTTTCTTCATGACGCGCCTGGGCGCTCCGCCAGACCCTATCACGTCTGGGAACAGGATTTCCATGTACTCCTCGTGTTCGAAGGGACGGCCACGCAGCGAGCGCGACAAGGACTCGCGCTCAAATTGTCGGTTCCAAGCCTCCTCGCTTGCCGTAACCATCCGTGTTGTCGGATTGTAGAGAAATTCTGGATCCTCGCGCAGACCGCGCCACATGCGGAACTTCTTGCGCGCGTTGTCTGCCTTGTTGATGAGATGGCTCTTTTCTGGATATGCGCCGTGTTTGGCTTGTAGAGCAGCAGCCGCTCGTTCCCATGCGGTGGCCTTGAAGCTGTGGGTATCCTTGAAGCCCAACTGCATCGAATCACAAAGCGACTTGAAGAATGTAGCCTCGTACTGCGAGTTCCAGCTGAAACGTGGGGTGCGACGCGTCGCGCCCGTCATGTATTGTGATTCATCGTCGGCCATCTTGATGATTTGGACGTTGGATGGCTAAGGAGCGTCCATGAGGAGAGATATCGGTCGAACCGGTCGCGTCACTGATGTCAAGTCCCGCTTCCTCTACGGCACGGCGGCGGTAGGAAGTCACCCGTTTGCCGTCTTGCTCGCTCGTCGTCTCGCTCGTCGTTCGTATGACTGTCACAAGATGCAAGATAGCAGTGGCATTTCGATGAAAGGCGGTTGCGGCATTGAAAGTTCAGGGAATGCCCCAACCGGCATGAACCTAGGAACAAGTGCCGGCGACCTGTTGGACAGACAATGCAGTAATCACTGTGTTTATGGATAGGTACACAGTATATGCTGATTTAATACTACCAATTCAATATCACTGTTCAGCACATTACACGTGAACACGGAAGACACACAAACATACTGCGATCAACGATCCTCCTAGCTCAGTGTCAGCTCAAACCTGCATTCCCAATCCCACGTACTGTGTATTTCAAGATGCAGTCACGGTCACGTGACAGGTCTTGCACCTATCCTAGACTTTCGCCTTGCGCTCCTGCTACATCGTGAACATTCACATCCCGGTGCCGGTATCAGCAATGCCATCCACCGACTGACCTATCAAGCATTGGCATCACGGCAATGTCACGAATGACTGATTGAAACCGCCATCTACCTCATAGATGACTGCCTGGATGAAGCAGTCCTAGTATCCGTTGAGCTACGAGTACCTGTACAATAACGTTATTTCGTTCCTCGTCAATACATGAAGACAGCACACATCGTTGTTGAGTGAGCTGAGCTTGTCGGCCGATGAACCCGCACTGGATTTCACACTTCCGAGAAGACTCTTCATGCAC
>JAOYMO020006027.1:0-16089 GCA_025802455.2 Iodosphaeria phyllophila | reverse complement strand
GATCTAAGGATAAGTTAACAAACCGTTATGTCGATATGGTAACAAACCAAAATAATCGGCTCCGACGTCCGTGACCAGGCCGCCGACGCGAAGGACGGCGTCGCCGGCACAGCCACGGGCGTCGCCTCCTGATCGGGCGGTAGCCCACTTCGGCCCCGATCTCCGGTGGACCACAGGCTGAAGAACTTCTCGAAGCCGCACTGTTGAATGACAGACAAGTCCCAGCGACTACGGGACTCAGTCTTTCCGCGAATGCCCCGCTGTACCGTCCGGCACGCGAACGGACGTCGACGCTTCGACGATTCCGGTGAACCAGAAGGAGAGATGACAGGACACAGGTGATCGAGGCGATCGACGTGGACGTCCCGGTGACGTCTGCGTACAACCAGTGGACGCAGTTCACCGAGTTCCCGCACTTCCTCGACGAGGGGGCTTTTGGTCATCTTTGGAACGAACCCAATTGGCTCCTAAGAGAGACATGTGCTTAATCAGGAACGAAAGAGCGTGCTAAGTTTTTACGACAGTCGCAAGCGATGACACGAAGATGTATTGAGCATGAAAGCACGCACCAGCGGAGGATGAAAAGAAGGATGCACGCAGGCATTGAAGCGAGTTAATGGAGTTACAAGGGCATCGTGAGGCGCACAGGAGTTTTTCAGCTGTGCTGCCAGCAATCAGTCAGCGAGCATGGGATCGCCGCATACAATTACATATACAGACATGCATTGTACAACACTTTGACACGAAAAGGCCTTGGGATTACTCCGGGCGGGGTGTGGTGAAATAGCCACAGATGACACAGAATACCACACACTTCACTCTCCAATACGACGACAGACCCTGGTGTCATACCAGGCTATGTGGACACCACATCATAACATCACTTTTATCCGAGATACCGCCTTGGTTATCATACCAGGCGAAGAGAGGCCAAAGAGCCACTTACTTAACATGACATCATTACATACTATACTCTCCGATACGACACCGAGCCTTGGGACAACACTAGACACTAGCAAACCCCCCACAAAATCATAATACCCTTATTATCCGAGAAGCCACCATAGGACATCATGGTAGGCGAAACGTGGCGAGAGAGCCACTTGCATACCTATCCTAACTCGACAGCCGGTTTCGGCACAAGGAAAGGAAGTGCCTGTAGAGTTCGATACGAAGACGACAGGAAGGAAGATTTGGGCGTCCACCCCACAAATGCGGATGGTGATACGAATGAGCACACGTATCTGCTGCACAGAGCGCAAGAAATGTAGTTCACGACAGGAGAACAAGCCGTTAAACGCCTCAAGTGTGCAGGACGGAACGGAAGACTGGGACATACACACCAGACACGCGATGAAAGTAATGGGACTCAAACGGAACGTCAGCGCAAGAAGGGCAACAGTCTCAAAAAAAGGGGTCGAGATGGTTTCTGTGTCAAGGCGTTTATGGTCTGTTTACTTGCTTGCTTGTTTCCTTCCGACTGGGTTGGACTTGGTTCGGTTCTGGTTTCGTCAAGGGCTTGTGCTTTCGGTTTCGTTCAAATGTTGTGGTTGTAGGGATTTGTTTGGTTTTGCTTCTGCTTTTGCTTTCTAGATTTTTCTCCTCTCTGCGGCTCGATGGATGGATTGTTTGTTTGCTTTTGCGCCTGAAACTGTGACTGCGATTACGATCGCGGTGGAAGATCGAGATGGGGATGGGGATGAAGATTGCTTTTGCTTTGTCTCCGTGGTTCCAGATTGGAGGGCTGGGCTGTACGTTAGCGACGAGGAAAAGCAGGCAGGCAGGCAGCAGGTAAAGGGAATGAGGGATTGAGGGATTGAGGGATTGAGGGATTCGCGTTGCGTTGTGTTGGGTGTCTATAAAATGGTAATTCGAGATACGTTTCTACTTCACGTGGGCTTGCTTGGGATGATTGTGATGGTGATTACCTTGTTTGCGATTATTCGTGGGAGACAGGTGGGAATGTGCACACGAGCTGCCCGCTTGGTCTACCATGAAGAGATGGGAAGGCTTGCCCTTATTTATCCAATGATGTTCGTCATTCGCCGTTTCGGTTTGCCTTTCTTCAGGAACGCCTCGCTCTCTTCAATTCATTGTCGCAGTATGAACGTAATCAACATAGGAAACTAGAATTTACCGAGTTGGACTATATATATCCCTGCTCCCTCTGCACGATCAAGACGCAGCCATCCTTCCTTCCCCTACGCCATCCTCGAATCAAACGTATCTACTCAACCGGGTGCGATATGTCACCCTCCATCCCATCAACGGGGCGAGACGGGTTACGTAGCCGTTCTGTCCCACGATGTGTGCAGAGAGCGGCCCTGCTGCCCGACCGAGGCCACCGCCACCACGTGTGAAGTTCGTTGCCAGGAGTCGCACCCACTTCGGGGATCCCGCCAGCATCGGAACCATGTTGTACAGACGACCTGTTTAGCCAGCTTTCTTAAGGTCTCTGGTCTCCTTCTCTCCCTGTTCCTCAGCAACAAATTGAAGCCAGCCCAACACTCAGTCGCCTGAAGAAGCCATGAAGCTGCGTGAGCGACTGTGGTGGCAAATCGATGGCTGGAGAATGGAGGTTTGGACTTAAAGACGTCGTCTGCCTGACTTTTTTGTTGAGGGGTGGGTGGCTCGCGAGGCTGGAGGAATTGGTTTTATAGGGAGCATGTCTTGTTGCTGTAGTGGACGAGATAGGGAATGCCTCGGACGAGTTCGATTCCGCGGCCATTTTGTTCGTTTGGGTGTGCGCGTGTGACGCGGTCCGCGTCGGCACACATTGTGGGATCAGCGATCACCAAGATCCTCGACCAGTCAGACCTGCCACAAATACCAGGCTTGCTGTCACTGTACGAACTACCGGTTAAGCTGGGAAGCAGCAAAGAGAAGAGGCTCAGATCGATGCAAAGGCGCTTCGGCAGGTATACGAACGGCGAGGATGTGGAACGATGATCCGGCAGATGCCTTCGCTAGGGGGTCGCCTAACACAGCTTTGATGCAATTCATCCATCCAAATCACCTAAGAGTCCGGATCCGGGGATGGGTCAAACGATGATGAGCAGTATGCGAGCGTATTGTGTGTGAGGGGGATAGATCGAACGGATACACCATCTTCTACCAATGTTACGCGCGTCAACCCAAGCGTGATCGAACCGATACTCTCAATTTGAGATTTAGGGATATAGGAAATTCGGAAGGGTCGATTGTCGAAATTCGAATATCTGGGGGGCTTGATAGGGAGCCCAGTCAACAGACCAGTTGCTGTTGATGATCTAGCAGCGGATTGATTTGATGTCCTATTCGACGCTTTTCCCTACACCATTAAGGATCGTCTTATCAATATTATCTTAGGTTCGCTATCTAAAACTATGTGGAGTGCGGTTTTCACACGTGTGGCAAACTCCACTTCGTGTCGACGACGTTCTTATGTTGACACTACTATGTAGACGCTGTCGTAATGCCGAGGGTGGCAGCCTCATGTCTCGCGTGACCACTCAAGTTCTCAATCGTTACCTCAGGCGGTTAAGATTCCGGTAAGTCTATCATCTACCTTATGTGAGAAAGACGAGCAGGGCATTTACCTGAAAATATGGAAATTACAGCCTTCTTTCCATTCAAAAGTTTTCTTGTCTTTTTTTCGGCACTTTAGTTTTCATGCTCATTCTCACAGCGAAGCCCCAGGCATGCAGGAATGAAATGATAGTCTTCTCCCTCTTACATGCCCAGGTACGCCCCGACGAGGATTTCCTCCTCTCTCTCCCTGTTAAACAACCCCTGTAACTTATTGCCCACCAACCTGCTCGAACTCTGGATATCGTCATTCAAGACTGTCCGTGCCTGGCATTTATCCTGCCAAGCTGGCACGCTCCCTCTCAAGCTACAGGGCCTATCGCCTGGATTTTGAAGTTGAGTCCTCCCAACTGACTGTCATTCACTCCAAAGCATGCGCGTACGGATTGAATTGAGCTTTCAAGGTACGACGTAGTTACCAATCGAGTGGCTTCCTTCGATGCTTCGTTAACTCTGGTATCTCCTCTGGTTCTTGATAGTAACCCCTCGAGCCAGTCTCAATACCAACACTTTGTGTATGGCCCATGCTGGCTTCCTGGAACCTAGGAACCAGGTCCATGAGTCTCTATCTTACCATTCAATCACCCCCCGCTGAGCCTCGTCGAGGTTCGCGATGGTGTACACCAATCCGTAATTGCTATTGTGGCATTCAAGGGGATAAGGTACACATGGTGACACGGAGCCGATGGCCATCGGAGGTAAATGCGCGCGGCATTCCCCGTTTTATCACACTGCGTGATCAAGTGGGCTGCCGATCGTCAGATCAATCCATGATGTTGTTGGGGCAGGCCAACAAACTTTCAAGCACGACCCCAGATACATGGGTTTTGATTCCCGTAACTTGGGTTTTGATTCCCGTAACTATGTCATCACGCAACCTCCAGTACCATTTACGGAGCAGACAGACCATAAGCAATTCAATTATATGTGCGCAAAATCGATGCCAATACTACTGGGATCAATCCCGTTGTATAGTACGCGATTTCTGCTATTTTCAAGGCCGTGGTAAAGGAAAACAATTGGATATGGTTGAGACTCGTCTTTGCAGAAGCTCGGAGAGGTGGACAGCAAGTAAGCTCTTTCAACAGGGTGCAGGGTATGGATTTTCGACAGTTAGGAGACATAATGGACAACTAGAAACCCTCGGTCATGTTGACATCAATAACAATGGCAATAATCGTAGACTATCTGGTGTTGAAGGCCGAGAGCTACAGTAACTGCGCCGGAGCGCGACAGCAGAAGCCTGACGGACGGTCATCAGAACCCACAGATCTGGGGTCCCGTGTCTTGGTCCAGGAAACCCAGGGTCCTGCTTCGAAAAGTTTCCGCCTGCGGGGTCAAATGCGATGGCTGGGCAGCATTGCCTTAGCCCAAATGAATGAATGATCGGCCATCTGGGATCTGAAAGGCGGGGAAGACGGCTGGTCGGCACAGATGCGGTACCGGCAACATCTCAAATTCGGCAAAGCGGCCGAGCCGACTCGGTCAGGTATTGAACATGACGCCGGAGTTTTTGTTGGAGGAAAGGAGCGGATGACTTACTGGCTTCGCTGTCGGCGAGGACCCCAATGCCCGTGGGCTTTGTCACAAGGAAGCCCTCGAGTATGCACAGTAAGCAAAGCATCGCCATCTCGTACTCCTGGGTTGTCAGCTTACCGTACCAATGGCGAGGCAGAAAGGATTGGTACCTTGCGTAAGATGGCCAGTGAAAAAAAGAAAATAAAAACATGAACACATCCGCTCCGCCTGCGCTACGCATCGTCAGGTCCTGCACCAGGGAATGAACTTGACGAAGATTTGTGACATACAACGTTGGTGAAGCAGCTGAATTCCGCGACGTGACGTTCCCCTGCGTGGTGGCAACCCCCCCACGCACTGGCATGTCAGCCCTGCAGAGCGAACAACAGACAGGGGGGTCATTCTCTAATTCTGTCCCTGTTCAAATGCTTCATGAGTTGCCACTGCGACTTGCCCGGTGCCATATTAGGTACTCAGAGCGCCGACAGAGAACGCTGCCTCAATAGTTCGGAAGTTGGTGTACAGTTATTCATAAATCGTTTCAGGGAAGTATTGAATAAGAAATACTATTTTACAGCATGACGTTCTGGTGGATATGAAGTGGCTGACCACGCCCTTCGCTCAAGGGCTGATATGGATGAGGCTTGCGAGAAGCATCAATCAGCTCGTGGGCATGGAGGCCAATATGGTGCGGCCTTTGTGAAAGAATCGCACTTTGTATGCGTATTTGATGGCTGTCGCGTGCGGTATGTCTACATCTACGACCCAGCTGGGTAGCAATAACAATATTGTTCGGGTTTTTCTTTTGGCCGAGGTGTGGTGACCGGAAATCGTTCTGATTGTCAATTGAGAGCTGAGCCTGCCGGAACAGACGCTGGTACCCCGAATATGATACACTCCGTAGATTAAAGATATTGTTGGAATGCATGTAACTATTCTATCCATTATTGTGTTTCAGCCATCACATCCCGTGCATCCTAACACTTCCTGTCTGGAAACCCCCACTGACACGAAAAAAAGAGGAAGTGAACGACGGCATCGAAACACCAGGGATTATTACTAACCTTGGTCAAGATCAGGGCTCTGCTCTACTCCCCAGATGGACCGTGCGGAAGATACAGTACTTTTGTCAGCGTAGATGGTCTGCATCTGTACCATCGCAGATTCTTTCAAGTGCAAGTTGAGAGGGAGATGTGTTGATAGCGGCACTATAATTCAACGCCATCCCCAAGCAAGACTGCCGGTTCTGAAATGCGACTTCGAATACACTGGACAGCAAAAAACCCTAGCGTGAGACTGCATTGGGACTCTCTTGCAACGGCCTGGCCACCATGGAAGCCTGAATCGTGCAAAGCTAGGCAGAATCGAAATCGCTGCTCTGAATAGCGATCCATATATTTCTTAGCTCTAAGTGGCGCAAAATAGCAAAGCAGGGGGACAAGTCATGCTGGACAGAAGATGATTGGACAGTTTCATCCTCTTCACCTGGAAGACGGAAAACTATTTTGAAACTTAATTGACCATTTTGACGATCATCTCCCATCCACTCTCTGCCGCTGAAGTAGAGGCGACAAAGATCCACTTCCGCACTCTGTGCTCCTCCAAAACCAGCCCAGCTACCGTGGTAGCGATGCTTTGGGGGAAAGTGGACGCCACTTCTGATCAATCTTACGTTAAAGAACACCTTTTTCGACTTTGTTAGCTATAATGCGCACGTCCCGACTTGGGGGGCAGAGCATAGCCAGAGCTTCTTGATCCCTGACGAACATCCTTCACGGCCCAAGGATCATCAGGGTCGTGGCGTAGTGGTGGACACGGATAATTTGTGGATTGTGTGGACAAACCCGCGACGTTGAAAACGCGTCAAACCGTCTTGCCAGTTCAATGTCAGACCGAGTGTGGATATCCAAAGAAAGATACCAGTCTCTTCCGGAGGGCCGCGATTCGATTCCCTCGACCGAAAGACCAAACACATTGTTCGGGGAACCCCTGACGTAATGCATGAAGCAGTCCTGAAACGACCCGCCCACGCCCGGGAAAGCATCTTTTCGCACAACTGGTTTTCCACAGAACGATTCTGAGTCCCGACCCATGCAGTCCACGCTTTGGCTTGGGAGAAGAGATTGTTGAGATACGGGCATACCGATGACGGACCAATCGAGCAGGCAAATATTCTGCTGAAGGAGCTTCATGGTGCACTGCGCATAACTTCTACTGTATGGGTGGAAAGGTGCACGCCCACTACCAAGATCATACCCCCAACTTCCTCAACTCTAGCTCACCCAATAGTACAGATAATTATACCAATCTCGTCAGAACCAAGATCGAATTTCCAGAGAAGGCTGAACGATGTTTCAGTATTGTTGTTTTCAAATTTTTGTATTGAAGCAATGTGGGATTGGAAGGGGGGTGTGAAGTCCCCACACGTATGCTAACAGCAGGTTAGACTGCGGATATTATACCGTATGACAGACGCGCAAGACACTGTGGGTAGCCAGTAAACCAGGTTCGGGACGGGACTGAGAATGTGCTGATGCTATTTTCATACAAAGCCACCGCGGTGGCTAGTGGGCACGGAACGAACAACTCGCTTTGCCCCGAACAAGTTCTAGCGTTCCAAGCGCAATGATCAATGCACAACGAATTTGATACTGTTTTCAACGGCTCCCTGACCTTCGGTCCTCGCGTTTTCCGAGGCTACTTGGTCACATGATCGGATCCATCATCATGGGAGACACCATATCAGCATCCATCAGACTTCCTACCCCAAAATTGCGCCAGGAGCTCGATCAAGTGACGTGGGGAAACTTATTCAACGGCCTGGAAGACATCCTCCAGTATTATCAGGTAGACACTGGAATGCAACTGAGCTTGCGCTGACATGAGCCAGAGTTCGTCCACCGTGATCACATCCGTTCTCCGCGAGAAACCGGGCAGTTCAAGGATTCCATGCCCAAGTAATGGTATCTCCTCTTCAGATCTAGCAACTCTTCGGTACCGGCCTGCTGCTCTGGGCATAGCTGCATTCAAACCCTGGGCTGTTGAGCATGGTGTGATATCGGTCTCGCCGCAAGCCCATGTGCTGCACCGGTATCCCACACTGCTAAGGCAATCACTGCGTGATTCTCACCATTCTCGTATGTTCTGTAATGATCAAGCAGGTAGATAATGAGGAATCTGAGCATCAATCACTTCCGGTGCCTTGTAGTTTATGCATCGCGAGGAGCGGCCGGCATCGGGCCTGGACTGTAACTGATTCTCTCCACGGTTTATCATTTCCGCCTGTGAAGAAAAGATCCCGTAGGTAAGTCCCTGTCGGGAATCGGAATGCTTCCGGTTCTCGCAGCATGCCCAAGCGCCGCTACCGGCACGGTATTCCTCCTGTGCTTCATTCCCCACCTGTACTCCAGTAAATGGAGGTTATGTCGTATGCAGGTAACTTGTCACGCGTAACATGTCGCCGGTACTCGAAGCTGGGGATAGGTCTTGAGCATCGCTCGATGGTTGTATCGCCAAGAAACGACTTGCTAGCCAGGAACGTCTCGGTCCTCGAGCTTTGAGCTTTGGCCGGAGGCTGGATGGACAAGCTGCAGGCGCTGCAGGCAGACGGTGGCCAGTTCGCTGCTTGTGCATATCCAAAAACAGGAGGCGCGACAGTTGCGCTGACCCAGGGGCTAATCGCATTTCACGCCGATGACAACGACTCCTTACGTGCAACACGAAGTCTGTGACGCTCGCTTTCCTCGACTTCAGAGACAACCGCTTTTCGATCCCATTCCAGACAACACGTGACGGAGTATCTACTCGTATGAGACTGTTTTATTTCATGATGCAGAGCAGTATGCTGTAGTGGATTTTTATTGCATAACAAGGGTTGTTGAGTACTGTGTAGGAGTCAAATGCGGTTAGTTACAACTTTTCCCAGCCGGCATCAAGTGTGTGAATGGATGTGCGTCGCTCATCGGACCCACACGTGCTAAGGTCAACGACTAGCCCCCTTGTTAGGCACTCGGACTCTCGGATGGTTGCACAAAAACTGCGGCATTCCGCCACAGGTATCATCCAGGCTTGATCTCCCTGGTGTGTAGTCGACCTGGCAGTCATCCACACCATTATTTCTCAGAGGGTTATTATCCGTGTTGTGCGGATAGTCCAGCCCATTCCCCTCCAACCTCTCGCGGCATGAGCCTGGAGCATTATTTTTTACTGACTGCATGTGACTTCTTCTATCTTTTATTAGGCGTTTTTAACCAACTTTAGGCAATCTTCTCTTCTCGATCACCAGCTTTCTTTACACACATTCTCTATGTTCTTTGTTCTTTGTTCTGCCCACCATTGCACAAGCTTTTGTTCACTCATTCAAGTCTCGCTGTTCTATTCATTGCATACATCCTAAGTCTACGGTATTTCTTCTCGTGACCTGCCTAACCAATGACATAGCAGCCCATCGCTATCTTTGTGATTGGACTCATTCCGACACCTTCAGCGGCCCGAAGCCCTCGGAAAACTGAAGACGACCTTCTGCGAAAGCACACCTTGGACCGGCTTCGCCTGGTATCGAAGAATTCTAACTTCCAACTGAAGGAAGAGAGGAGAAGGGAGGCGAGACTGCTCCACTTGATCGCATGCGACTTGCCCTTTCCAGAGCGATACCCGCCACGAAGGCAGAACACAGCGATCCAGCCCTACAAGTTGGATCTGCCTACAATTTCCAGTCTGTTCTTGCAGGCCTGCACCCCACCAAATAGCACCCGAGGAACGGTGCTAGCGTGGTGTATTTAGTTATATCTAGTCTGATTAGCACGCTCTTGTTGGTGGCGAGTGGAATGGTTAGCGCCTCGGTGGCTGTATTGCGTCCGTTTCGACCACAGTGCAACAGATCGCACATCTAATTCTCATCGCCAATATACACTACATCAACTCGTGAATACATCAACACTTATAATTCTTAATTGATTTCAAGAACAAATCTTTACCGCTTTGATCATTGCAACACAAGGACGAAGGAGCAAAATGATCGAGTCAATTCAATATTTGCCCGAGGCGGCTCGCAAGCGACCGAGAGAGGAGGAAATTGGGGTTCTAGGCTTCAACGAGCATCGCAATGTTTGTTTTGACATTTTATGGTTTCGAGACTGTTTCAGGACATTGGCTGACCATGGTTACACAGAAACGAGTTCACACTCTTCCTCTCCGCACGTCACCCACTGGGCATCCCAAGAGATGTACACAACCGCCCATCTTTCCGAACGAGCTTAATGGCCCAATATCTCCCTCGCCTGTGGGCTCCAGCTCTGAAGCCTTCCAACAATTATCGATGACCTCGACCACGCCCGTTTCACCGAGTCCTTCCATGGAGGTCGATGCGGCTATGGCTCTGGAGGACCACAGTCCAGATCAATATCTTTACCCCAGCTCCGAACATCGGAACCCTGGCTTCTCAGACGCCACTGGCCGTATCCCAACTCCTCTTCACGGCACATTTGCCGCACAGGCGCGGGGAAACCAATGGGAAGCGTCAAGTTCCACCATGCAACAAGCAAACGCTTTCCAGACATCGCACGACCCATCGGTTCCTAGGTCTTTGGAAGGCGGCCCTGCTTGGACTATGGTGCAGAACCGGCGCTTACCGTCTCCAATTAGTGAAAATGGAGGTGAGGATATGGCCATGAGTCCCGGCATGGTCCTGGATTCTTCTCCATCCATCATCCAGCAATCTCAGCTACCGCATCCTAACATCGGGTTTGTACCTGACGCCAATATGATGGACATGGATATGGCCTCTCCGCCTCCCATGGAGCAAGATCCCGGGTCGCCTTCATCGGCGCCAGCTACACCATCTCCCCGAAGCAAGTTTGGTCATTCACGTAGCAAACACACGTTGAACAACTGGACTCTGCAGCCCGGCATGAAGAAGTCTTTCAGCATAGGATACCGATCAGACTGTGAAAAATGCCGACAGAAGATTCCGGGGCATTTCAACCATATCATTGTTTCGACGTGATTGGACATCATGATGACGGGTCAGATTGAGGAACAGGCGATTTTGGAATCTGAGACACGTGGTGGGGTTTCTGTGGACCGATTAGCCAGCCGCGGTATCCTCCTATTATGGATTATCACTTTGGGCTCGCTGCTTGGCGAGTTATTTTGAAGCTGTTTTCAGTTGTTGATCTTGGCGATGTTGTGATACCCAGGCGGTGCTATTATTTCGCAATTTCGGCTACAGCAATCATAGTATCCGTCGCTATGCGGGGTCTCCGTGAGACGGGAAGGGGAGATTATTACGACTGCAGCCTATTGACTGGGTGATCAACCACGCGATAATAATGAATCACGTCGAGAGAAAGACACGCGGGAACGACCCGTATAAATTGGTACGGGGTCAACTTTAAGAGATGGTTCTGCAAATTCATCTGATCGAACAGAACAACAGTGTGGCTGGACGGCGCAAATATTTTGGAAGCTTCCTGCTCCGAGTACAGCGGGTTTCGACCCAAGTCTCTCTCACTTTCGTCTCCCTTTTTTTTCCTTCCGTTGGATCCAATTGAGCTTAAGCATGTTTGGGTGTGGAAATTGACGCAAAATACGATAGTTGCTTTGCGCCTTGCATTCGTTAATCGGCTTTTTCTCCTCATCGGAATTTTCTATCCCAGCGACTTTGGAGCGGAGTTGGCGTGTGCAGGTGTTTGATTCGATCGTTTTGAAAAGAGACATGGCTCTGAAATGTGTTTGATGCTTTTCAAGAGCGAAGGAAATGGGTTGTTGAGTTGCAGCTTCAGGCTTGGGCAGATGGATAAACTGAACGAAACAGACTAGCATACCTGACATGTGGCTTGTACAGGCCAGTTCAAACCTCGAATATGGCTTCGTTAGACCTAATCCCCGTTGAGGGAAGATAATAGAAAAAGTGTTCACGCATAGGATAAGTGATGAATGAACGTGTGATTTCGCATGTAATTTACTGTGAACATCTCAAACATTAGATTCGAACAGGAGATATGTGCACAACTCAGAAGTCTGTCACACCCGACCCCTAATTGCTGACTTTCCCAACAAGACTAACGAGCTAAGCCCAATTACCCATCTTCCAAGTCCTGTCTCGGCACAACTTGACAGCTAAGACTTTTGAAAAGCTTCCTCGGAACAACAAAGCAGCAGTTCTGGCTTCAATCCTCTGACTATTCCACTGCGACTCCATCTGTTAAGCTGCGCAGGGAGTGTTCTATTTTCCGAAACGATGTTACTGACTCGATTAATGTGTGATGACTATATCACAACATGATAGGCGCCAGTTTCTCGTCACTGCCCTTTTAGCATTCATTTGTGATAGATCAAGCACCGAATGATCCAGCGCGATTCTCTAACCCAGTCTGTATCGTATCAGTGTCTCGAGGAGCAAATGACCGTGGTAATCTATCCTGGGGTATGCCGCCCGGAGCAGGAGCGGTGCTGAGCTATCAGAAAATCTTTCCTCCTGGAACTGCTAGACAGTCGTTTAGGTGCGCCAGCGACTCTCTAGTAGCTGCATTTACGCTCACTGTGGCATGCATTTTTGGAATGGCACAGAACGAACGGGTGCGGAATTCGCTTGCGGTACTCGCCAGGCGTGCTGTAACATCGACTCCCTGGCCTTCCCCAAGGGACGAGGGGGCCAAGGCCAGGGCGCTTGGACGGGGAGTTCCTTTGTGAATGGGGAGTTTTCTTTTGACTGGTACGTCCAATTTTGGAGAGGCATCTATCGATTGAGCAAGTATCTCATGCATGCGTAGATTGATCTGGCAAAGCAGTGTATGTAGACTTGCTCCATTCGTGGGTGCTTCTCACGAGTTGGAGGTACTGGTAAAAAAAACCTCACCGTTTACGAGAAAATCCCCATCCAAGCGCCCCAGCCTCCTCCTAGGGGCGAGGGAAAGGCCAGAGAATCGATTCTAGACCTAGCGAGAGTGATTCAACTTCTCATAAGTTACCCCCAAAGAGTGGAGGACAAATTCCACCCACAAGCCAGAGGCAACATGGCCGCCTCTACCGTACACGATCCTTGGCCATCCAAGCAATATGTAAGCGTTTGCTGCGCCGTAACGTGCCGTACAGGGCTGGTATGATCCCAACGTAGATATGTGGCCCTGTACTTATCCCTTCATCTCGACCTCATTCTGTTCAGAGTTATGTCCGCGGGCACAAAAAGCACAAGTAGGGCGCCCGCATTGGAAGAATAACACGATTGTCTATCTATCTATCTATCCATTGCCTGTACTTGTTCTCGTTGCCATGTAGGTGATTAGACTGTTTTGCTCCGCTAGCTAGACTTTTTTTTCAAGTAGCTGGCTCTCATGTGTTACTGAGCACAGTATTGAGCTCAAAGCACAACCGGGAAATAGCCTGTATTAATCACAATAGTCTACCTATCTATTACACCAGGGCATCTGGCCGCGGCCGTGGACATGGCAGAACTATCCGTACTCACTATAAGCTGGTAACACAGCGACCACCGCAACACTAAGCCTTGTAGTCAACCGTGTAGGGACTGTCACCAAACTCTGATCATCTTCCCTCTCTACTGAAGGTTGCACAGCTGCCACTACGCTCGAAAAGCCCGGCGGGAACTCGGCCAAATCGATTTTTAGGTTCTTGTGCTGGAGATTTCGCGCTGTTGAGCTTGTGGACGTGGTTAGCAAGGCGCCGTTCTGCTTTGTTAGGGGGTCTCAAAGGTGCTTTTTGACATACGCAGGCAGGGTCCGCAGCTTCCGCTTTGGTGTCAACGATTTTATCGCCACTCGGAGCCACAGGGGTTAGCTCACGAAGGGCCTTTCGTACTTCTTCCCTATTGGTCTCATCGCGAAGGAAATCTACCACAGTTTTCGCGTAGCGTCGGGCGGTCGCCCCCGTTGCTCTTGAATTTCAGTCAGCAAGATACACCAGGTAGGTAATAGATGGTAGGTAGGTAGGTAATTTCCAAGGTCTGGTAGTGCACCCATTGCAACGCGTGTTCAACCATGAGAGAGACCTTATGCGCTGCGCTACGCTAGGATACTGCCGTGCTGCACTGACTTTAGGAGGGCGAAACTTCGTAGCCCCATGACAGGAGTGCTTACCTTCTGAGTATCAACATTATCTTCTCCCGGAGGAGTAGAAGGACCTTCTTCTCGACCGGCAGGAGGAACTCCCGCCGGAGCGCCAGAAGGATCTCCCTCTGGAGTGACAGAACGGCCTCCAACCGGAGCGCCCAATACACCGGCCGCGGCCGTCAGCACGACGAGGGTGATGAACTGGCAAGAATGATGACTACTTTCTCAGTAAAACACGCGACAAGGCCGGAGGAGTTTGTTGGCGAAATGGATCGAAGGAGTGCCGACACGGACAAGTTCAGCGCGAGCTGTAGAGGGCTACCGATACAGATACAATCGTAGGGGCTCTGAAGAGGACCACAAGCGGTCTTTTATATCCAGAGCCTCGGTCGCGACTGGAGGGGACCGGATTCATCCTGCCCGTTCGTTCATTCACTTCTCGCCAGAACCAGCCATGTAGACGACGCCCGCAAGCGAGCAATGCGGGCCAGCCCGTTTTCTCTCTCTCAACGCATTTCTGGCTGGAATTCGGCTGCCTGATGCTCGCGAATGCCCTCGCGGATTGTCCTGGTTCTTGACCCTTAAGGCTTGAGCGGTTCAACTTCTGGGCAGGGATGCTCCGAGCCAAAGCGATGAGATTGGGAGGCGCCGCATAATCCCGTAGAAGACGAGCGTGGGCGACTTTGTCTTGGTGGAATTTGCTGAGAGACTGTTCAAGACCGGGTGGATTGTTGATTTATCAGTGAGCAATTCTCTTGTCCTGTCCACCAATAACGTACAACCCTGCCTCCCGGGCCACTATCCACAGTAAAAAAATATCCATGGGTATTGCACTTGGCTGGCCCGGGATGTTACTTAGGTGGCCTGGGAGGTAAGTTTGTACATCAAGGCAGCAAGTCGTCGTAGGAGGAGTGGAAGGTTAAGACACACTTAGGAGTTTGAGGATACGCAGTGCTATGCATTCATGAAATACAAACCGTTTCCGGACTGCAAGCACATGAAATTCACAAAAGATGCTGCCCTCATACGGCACAGTGCATAACCACATGACAGCGTGCTAGTTTCTTGACCCAGCCCAGTCTAACTCGCCAATGTCCGTCCCAATGCTCCGAACGGCTCTAAACAGCCTGAATATAGATATGCCGTTGAGTTTTTGTACAGTCAAGATGTGCGCCAATCCCGGGTAAATTTTTGTAGGTAAAAGCAGGTAAAAGCATCACCACAACCAGCCCTTCTTCTTAGGCTGCTGTTCCTGCTCTTGTGCTTGCAAGCCTAACCGGTCCAAAGGCCCACCTGTCCTCTGCTTTTCCCTTTCCGCATCAAACGCGCCCTTGGCCTTCTCCTTCAAGCCGTCCACCAACGCCGCCGCAGCTTCCTCTCCCACTCCAGTCCCGCCAGCCCCACCAGAACGATCAGCACGATCAGCACGATCAGCACGATCAGCACGATCAGCACGATCAGCACGATCAACACCATCAACACCATCACCACCAGCTTCCAACAACTGCCCCCTCGGGGCGCCCGCCGCCGTATCCTCCTCCCTCAACCCGCCCATGAACCAGTCCTTCCAGGTCCTATTCCTCTTCTCCTCCTCGATCCTCTTAGCCTCGGCAGCGGCGGCCTCTGCTCTGGCATTCATGGCGGTGACCTCGCCCGGCGGGCCTAACAAAGTGGGCAACGTTGTGCCAGCCTCCTTGGCACGCTCGGTAGCTAGCTCGACCGCGGCAACCTGGGAATCGGTGGCAGTTCCCATGATGTAGGCGAGACGGGCAGCGTCGAGGCTGTCGGACTTCATTTCCTCCTGGAGAGCGAAAAATTCGCGGCGTCGCTTGCGGTTGAAGGCCATCATGTCAATGAAGACGTAGACGGTTGCTATGGCCTGTAGGCCATACATAAGTCGTTTCCCCGAAGCCGTACCCAGAATGAAGACGAACTC
>JAOYMO020005950.1:0-16090 GCA_025802455.2 Iodosphaeria phyllophila | reverse complement strand
ATCGATGCGAACGGGGCGACGCTGTGGCGCGTGCGCGCAGGTCCGGAGGTCGAGCGGGCGAGCGCCGACAAGCTGCGCGCCGGCATCAGGGACAAGCTGAAACTCGACGGCATCATCGTCTCGCAGTGAATGGGGAATCGGGAATGGCGAAGGGGAACTGCGGAAAACGAGCTCGCGCTGTGCTTCTGCCAGTTCCCGATTCCGAATCCCGAATCCCGGCCTTGCAATGAACTGGGCGGACTACACGATCATTGCGGTGTTGGGCTTGTCGGTGCTGATGGGACTCTGGAGAGGCTTCATCGGTGAAGTGCTGGCACTTGCGTGCTGGGCGTGTGCGTTCTGGGTCGCTTGGGTTTTTGGACCGGTCCTTGCAGAACGGTTTTCCGGCAGCATATCGACGCCGTCCGCGCGGGTGCTGCTGGCGTACGGCTTGTGTTTCATCACGGTGCTGATCGCCGAGAAGCTGGTGAAGCGCATGCGCGACGCGGCCGACCAGCAATGGAAGTACCTCGATGCGCTCGTCGGCGACTTCCATCATCACCTCGGGCTGTCGACGGTGCGAGATCAGGTCGCGGCCGCGGTCGCAGGGTGAGCTGTCAGGCCTGCACTGCCGCGGGTCAGCGCGGGCGACGGCGGGTCCACGCGAAGCCGAGCACGAACAGCAGGCTGAGGCCGCCGATCAGCGAGGAGCCGGTGCGGCGCACGCCGCAGTTGAGGCCGCTGCCGTCGTCGTAGCTGAAGCGCTTGTTCGACGCGCGCGCGGCCGCGTGGATCTCTTCGGCAAAATCCTCCTCGGTCTGCGGAGCGCCGTCGGGGACCATGTTTTCGACGAGGCGGGCCCACGGCATCGTGTCGTCGAAGCTCGGCCAGCTGCCGCTCGGGTCGAGCAAGATGGGCTCACCGTCGGGCAGCTCCATCTTGTTGGACCCGCTGCACGGGATGAACTGGTTGGCGGTGCGGGCGGCGGGCACGTCGGGGAGGTCGGAGTTGGTCACGAACTCGGGGTCGGCCGTCATCTCCTCGGGCGACATGACGGTGAGCATGCGGGTGAGGTAGGGCCAGCGCGCGAGCAGGTCCCGGGCGTGCTTGCCGGGCGCGAAGATCCGCTCCTCGAGCGCCTGGGCGAACTTCGGGCCGTCCCACTGGCCCGCGTCGATCTGGTCGGCGAAGCAGGACATGCACGTATAAAAATCGTCCTCGGCGATGCCGGCCGGGGTCGGCAGGTAGATGCGGAGGATCGGCAGCAGCAGCGGGTGGTTGTAGGTGCAGCCGTCGCCGTCGAAGCACTGCATCAGGCCCTGCGAGGTCAGGGCGTCGACGATCGAGTATTCGCCGGTGAGCGGCTGGGCGTCGGTGAAGATCGTCGAGTCCCAGCTGGTCTCGTAGAGGCCGTCGGGCAAGACGACGTTGGTGCTGCCGGCGTACTCGGTGACGAAGGCCTTGCCCTTGGCGGCGTCGATCGCTTTGGCGACGACCTCGAGGTAGTTCGCCGCCGAGTTGACCCAATCCAGCCTGACCTCGTTGAGCTCGACGTGTTTATAGACGATCGGGACGGTGCGGGTCTCACCGAGCGCGAACACGCGGATCGGCATGTTCGGCATCGCGGCGATCCGCGTCAAGCGCAGCGGCACGCACGGGGTGTCGCCCTTGTAGGTCATCACCAGCGGCTGCAGCTCGTCCACTCCGGCGCCGTGGATCAGGCGGGCGGCGGCGAAATAATAATTCTCCGCGAGGTACTGCTTGAGGATCGGCGGGGCGTCGGGGTCCTGGGCGAAGCCGTTGCTGTCGAGCCAGTCGTACAGCTCCTGGGCGGTGCCGCCCTGCAGCACGACGATCTCGTAGGCGCCGACGATCTCCCGCTTGACGATCGTCGGGCCGCCGCCGGTGGTCGTGCCGAATTCGTCGCCGCCCTCGCCGGCGGTGAGCTCGGAGCCGCCGTCCGCCTCGAAGCTGCCGCAGCCGACGTTGCGGTCGCGCTCCTGACAGTCGAAGGTGTTGGTGAAGCCGTAGGTCGGCGCGGTGCCGGCGAGCAGGTTGGTGAACAGCAGCTCGGAGCCGGCGGAGAAGTCGGGGATCGCCGTGACCGGGATGACCCACGCGAACTGGGTCGGGTCGCCGGTGTATTGGATCTGGATGTGCGCCTCGACCGTGTCGGCGTCGCGGTCGACGATGAACAGGATGTTCTCGCCGGTCTGGTCGACCGGCTGCGGCACACCGCCGACGTTGTCGCAGAAGAAGCCGCCACACGCGGACGCCTCGTCCGGCACAAATGCGGTCAGGCCGGCGACCAGGGCGATCGGTGCGATGGAGAGCGAGAGCAGGGCGCGCATGTTCGCAGTATCGGACAAACCCGGCGAGATGTCAGTCCCAGCTGCGATAACTGGAGCTCAGGCTGCTGGCGGCCGGTGAGCGGGCCGCTGCGAGGCAGGCGGCCAGCAGCTCGCGCATCCGCGCTGGTGACACCTCGTCGAGGTCACACTCGCTGTGGACCTGGATGTAGCAGTCGGCCTCGATGAAGTGGGCGTCCTGCAGGCCGGCGTTGTGGCGCTTCATGTCGGCGAACAGGGCGCCCTGGTCGCAGTCCGAGCCGGTCGCGCAGATCGTGCAGAGCACACGAAAGTCGGCGGTATGGATGCCGGCCTGGCAGGCGAGCCCGTCAATTTTGAAGCGCCACCAGTCCGGTGCTTCACGGCAGGTGTTCGGGTCGAGGCCGTGGTCGGCGGCGAGGATCGACTCGAAGTCGCGGGCGATGTGCTCGGGGTCCATCGATCGGTGGTACGCCGGTCGCCGGCGCGTCGCAAGTGCCGTCATTCCTTCGGCGGATCGACCGGCGGGGCGGCCTCGCGGCTGCGGCGGGCCAGCTCGGCGGCGATGACCATCGCCTCCTCCGGGGCCGCGCCGGCGCTGCGCTGCTCGTAGGTCCGCTCGTCGTGCTCGACGCGGGCGCGGTCCTCGTGCGGGGTCTGGGCGTCGCCGGGCAGCTCGACCCGCAGCTCGCGGGTGATCATCATCAGGCCGGCCGAGATCGGCAGGGCCAGCAGGGCGCCGAGGATGCCGTGCAGGGTGCCACCGATCAGCAGGGCGAGGATGACGGTCGCGGCCGACAGGCGCAGCACCCGGCCGTAGATCCGCGGCACGAGGATGCGGCTCTCGAACTCCTGGTAGGTCACCATCGCGACCAGGATGAAGATCGTGATCGCGGGGCCCTGACCGAGCGCGCCGAGCACCGCGGGGGTGACCGCGAGCAGGCCGCCGATGAACGGGATGACGTCCGTGAGCCCGGCGAACACCGCCAGCGGCAACGCGTTGGGCACCTGGCAGGCGGTCAGCAAGGCGAAGGTGAACAGCGTGATCGCTGCGGAGGTGATCAGCTGGCCGCGGACGTAGCCGCCGACGATGACCTCGAGCTCGATGACGATCCTCGCCAGGCGCAGGTGGTAGCTGCGCGGCACGAGGGCGTACAGACCGCGCTGGGCCCGGCGGCCGTCGGCGAGCAGGTAGAACGCGATCATCATCGCCGTCACCGCGTAGCCGACGATCTTGAGGGCCTGCTCGGAGTACTCGAGCACGTGCGCGCCGAAGGCGGAGAACAGCTGCTCGCTGCGGGCGTCCTCGATCATCTTGGCGAGCGGCGCGGTCAGCTCGCGGCCCTGCAACCACGCGATCAGCTTGTCGCGCTGGGCCGGGGCGGCGTCGATGAGCTCGAGCACCTGGTCGAACAGCGGCGGCAGCGTGATCAGCAGCAGCAGCGAGCCGACGATCACCAGGCCGGTCACGATCAGCAGCACCGCCCAGCCGCGCTGCACGCCGCGGCGCTCGAGCCGGCCGACCAGCGGGTTGAGCGTGCCGACGAGGATCAGCGCGACCACCATCACCAGCACGATCGTCCACAGGCGGATCGTCAGCCACACGGCGAGGCCGGTGGCGACGATCCGCGTCATCGTGCGCAGCGAGATGTCGACGCGGATCATCCGCGGCTCGTCGGACTCGGGTCGGTGATCGTCGTGCAACGGGGCGCGACTGTAGCGTGGTCCGGCGGGGCGACGAAGCGGCTCGCGCGGGTCCGCTGTCCGGGGGTCGCAGGCCGCGGCGCCACGGGCCGGAGATCGATCGTGCGCAGCGGGCGCGGACGCGCCACAACGGCGTTAATTCGGGCCGCGGAGGCCGTCGGGACATCGCGCGGATCCGGGGGCGCAGTGTAAGGTCGGACGATGCGCAGCAGCTTCCGGAACGCCACGCCACGCCATCTGCCGCTCATGGCTCTGGCGGTGCTGCTCGGCCTCGGCTGCAAGGTCTCGGGCTCTCTCGACCTCGGCGGCGGGGCGAAGGAGACCAGGCCGGCGGACAGCGCCGGGGCGCCGACGACGAGCATGACTCCGGGCACCGCGGTGACGCCGGCGGTCCGCATCGTCCGCGTCGGCGACAAGCTGATGTACGAGAACGGGGAGATCGAGTTCGAGACCGGGTCGGCGGCGATCAAGGTCGGATCTTCCGGGGTCATCAACGAGTTCGCCGACGTGCTGCAGAGCTACCCGGAGCTCGTCGTCGTCATCGAGGGCCACACCGACAGTCGCGGCAGCACCGAGTCCAACCAGCGTCTCTCGGAGGAGCGCGCCGTCGCCATCCAGGCCGCGCTGGCCCGCCGTGGCGTCGCCCGCGAGCGCATGAGCACCGTCGGCTTCGGCGAGTCGAAGCCGGAGCGCAGCGAGCCGCTCGGCTGCCGCAACAAGTCCGAGGACACGGTGCCCGCCGACAAGCTGGCGACCTGCAAGGCGGTGTGGGACGTCAACCGGCGGGCCGCGTTCGTCGTCACCAAGGGCGCGGAGACGCTGCCGTCCGAGGGCACGCACGTCAACAAGCCGGCGGCCATGCCGGCGCCGGAGCCGACGCCGGAGCCGATCGCCAAGGCGCCGGGCAAGCGGCGGCCCGACTGGGCGCTGCGCTTCTTCGGTGGTTACACGCTGATGTTGCCGGGGCAGGCGCTGCACGGCGGTCACTTCGGGGTCGGGCTGCACGCCTCGCAGCGGTTCGGCGCGCGCGGTCGCGGCTACATCGGCGGCGGTCCGCGCCTGCACTACCGCGGCGTGCACCGCAGCGACATCGACGCCGGCACCTCGTCGTCGACGACGATCCACCAGTTCGGACCCGAGGGGAACCTGCTGATCGGTGGCGGCTCCCACAAGGTCGTCGGGCTGTTCTCGATGCGCCTCGGGCTCGGGCTGTCGGCCCTGCGCGGGCGCGAGAGCGACGCGTTCGGCGCCGTCGACAGCAAGACCAACGGCCTCGGCGGCTGGGCCCTCGGCGGCGTGACAGTGCTCGGCAAGCTGACGCCGCGGTGGAGCCTCGGCGGCCACGCGGAGGGTGGCATCGCCGGTGTCACCGGAGCCAACGGCGCGCTCGGGCTCGCCGGCATCGTCGAGGTCGGCCTCAACCTCGCGTGGCACTTCGGGAAGGGGCGGCGCGACGGGATCTGAGCGGGTCGTGAGCGCGCAGGGGCAGGCGCGAGACGACGCCTTGCCCGCGGTCACCATCCGGCCGATGCTCGGGCGCATGAGCTCGCACGACATCGTCCTGACAAATCCGCAGCTGGACGCCAACAACCCGGCGAGCGCGACGATCTTCACGAATGTGTCACCGCTGCCGGTCACGCTGATGGTGTCGCTCGAGCTGACGCGGGCGCCCGAGCAGCCGGTGGCGCGCGTGGTGTTTCGCGGCCTGCACATCGTCACGCCGAACCGCGAGCACCGGGTCGAGCTCAAGGGCCCGGCGACCACGCGGAGCACCGTGGTGGTGATCTACGCGCCGTCGATGCAGGCCGGCGAGGCCCGCGAGGTGACGCTGACGGTCGAGACGCCCGGCACGCTGGTCCAGGCGCGCATCGTCGGGTTCGCGCCGTACGACTCGTGAGCGCGGACGGACCGACACGGTCGGTCGTCTCCCCAGGTCGTGCGCTCCATGCGCTGCTTCAGAGGGCGCTGTTCTGGGCGGCCGAGGCCGTCCGCGTACGCCTCGCTTGAGGGGTCAATATGTGCGAAAAGGGGCCTCCCATGACGGAAGACGCCCCGCCGTCGGCCTCTCTCGCGGTCGAGGCCGCCGTTCGAGCTCTGGCACTCAAGTTTGCCGCGGAGCTGGCAAACAAGACCGCTGCTCGCGTCAAAATCATGGTGAGCGACGACATCTCACATTACCTGATCTATCGCGTACTGGGCGTCGGGCAAGAAGAGGGACGCCTCATCGACCTGTATCAGAACAAGGGCCGACTGCTCTACGCAAACATGGGGAAGTTCCTGGAGGAGGCCACCAAGTTGTGCTTGACGACCCGGTTTCCGGGCGCGAGGTCGCTGACGATCCCAAACCCACAAGGAGGTAGCCCAAGGGAGTTCTCGATCGACTGCATCGTCGAGCACGAAGCCATCGAGATCAAGTGGCGAGACGCGACCACCGACGGCGACCATATCAGTAAAGAGAAGCGCCGTTTGCAGGCGGTGGCGGATGCGGGCTGGACGCCCGTGCGCCTGATGTTCTTTTATCCGGTCAGGGAACAGGCGATCAAGATTCAGAAGAACCTCGAGGCCCTATACCGAGGCGTTTCTGGCCACTATTACCACGGAGACACGGCTTGGAGCTACATCCGCGATCGCACAGGGATCGACCTCCGAGGTATGCTCGAGCGAATCGCAAGCGAGAACAGCCAATGACGAACCAACTGTACAAAGGTGACTGCCTGGACGTTGTCGGAGAGATGAAGCCACGCAGCTGCTCGCTGATCTACCTCGACCCCCCGTTCTTCACCCAGAAGCGGCACAAGCTCGTCAACCGCGCGCGCGACAGGGCATTCTCATTCGATGATCTGTGGGGCTCCGCGACCGAGTACGGGGAGTTTTTGCGTCAGCGGCTCGCGCAGTTACATCGCGTGCTGACCGAGGACGGGTCGATCTTCTTTCACTGCGATCACACGGCCGCGCACATCGCCCGGGCCGTCCTGGACGCGGTCTTCGGCGAGAAGATGTTTCGCTCGGAGATCATCTGGTTCTACCGGAGGTGGTCGAACGCCCAGCGCGGCCTGCTCCCGCAGCACCAGACGATCCTTTGGTACTCCAAGACCGATTCGTACGCATTTAATCCCGCGTATGACGCGTATTCGCCCTCGACGAACGTTGACCAACTGCTCGCGCAGCGCGAACGTGACGAGCACGGGAAATCGGTGTACGCGCGGGAGCAGAGTGGGGATATCGTCCCAAGCAAATCCAAGCGCGGCGTCCCGCTGGGGGATGTATGGGATATTCCCTATCTGAACCCAAAAGCGAAGGAGCGGGTCGGGTACCCGACCCAAAAGCCTGTCCTCCTGCTGGAGCGCATCCTGAAGCTGGCATCGTCACCGGGCGACACCATTCTCGACCCCTTCTGTGGTAGCGGAACCACGCTTGTCGCGGCGGCTTTGCTGGGTCGCAATGCGATCGGGATCGATCTCTCTGGTGAGGCGCTCGGCCTGGCCGAGACCCGCCTTGCGAGCCCGACAAAGACCCGTTCACGGCTGGTCGACGTGGGACGCGACACCTACGAGCAAGTGGACGAGGCATCGCTGGCCTTGTTGCAGGGTCTGGACGCGATCCCCGTGCACCGAAACAAGGGCATCGACGCGATCATTCCTTGTGACGGCGGATCGGGCAATGCACTGGTACGCGTCCAGCGCGTGCACGAGCCCCTGCATGAGGTATGGGAAGCCCTGCGGCGCGCCGCCGCTGGAAAACGAGCGCGTCGCCTCATCATGGTGGCCACGTCGCCCGTACCCGCATCGTTTCGGTGCCCGGACGAGTGCACGCTCGTCATGACCCCGAGCGCTTCCATCCAGAAATTGCTCGAGGCCCCCGCTGCTCAGCCCCCTGATGTTGGCCTGCACGAGCGAACCTCCGGGACAGGCCGGGGTCGCGTGGTCAGGGCTGGCGATTCTCAGCTGGGATTGCCGGGGTCGCGGGCCGGGTCATGATCTACGACTCGTGAGCGCGGACGGGGGCGCGCGCCGACGGTCGTCCTGACGTGCGCGGCGAGGGCTGGCCGCAGCGTAAACGAACCCGCGGCGTGACCGCCCCGCAGATCTCTGCACCGCGGTAACGCCGTTCGCGTAACCTACAGCCATGATCCTCGCGCGCAGGGCGGCACTCTTGATGTGGGCGATGGCGGTGGCGTGCGGTGGTAACGACACCGGCGATGACGCGAGCACCGGCAGCAGCAGCGTCGGCGCGAGCTCGGGCAGCACCGGCGCCGTCACGCCGACGAGCACAGACGACACCGGGGTCGTGACGGGCGACGGACCGTCCTCGGGCAGCTCGGGCAGCTCGGACGACGGCGGGCAGGTCAATCCGAACCCGACCATCTCCGACTACCTCGGCACCAACGTCTCGGCCGACCTGTGGGCCGCGGACTTCACCCACCAGCTCAACGGCTTCGATGGCACGCTCGACGCCAACGGTTTGCCCGCCAGCGGCCAGAGCGGCACCTCGCAGACCGACGTCGGGTTCTTGTTCCCGACCGGCACGTACCAGCTCGTGTGGGAGGGCGCCGGTGCGGTCAGCGTGGGCGGCATCGGCAACCTGCACGACGTCATCGACGAGGGCGACGTGCACCGCGGCTCCGTCGACCTCACGCAGTCGCCCGGCGAGTTCGGCAAGCTGCTCACCCTCAGCATCACCAATGGTGCCGGTCAGTCGGTGACCAGCCTGCACCTGTACCCGCCCGCCGTCGAACCGTCGGCCAGCTTCTACCCGCCCTTCCTCGCCGCGCTGGCCCCGTTTCGTGCGCTGCGCTTCATGGACTGGGAGGCGACCAATGGCAGCACTCTGGTGAGCTGGGCCGATCGACCGACCCTCACCCGCTTCGGCGCGCAGGCCGGCGTGCCCTACGAGCTCATCGTCGAGCTCATCAATCTCACCGGCAAGGACGCGTGGCTCACGGTCCCCGAAAAAGTCGACGACGACTTCATCGCCCAGATGGCGAAGTTCTTCGCCGCGGAGCTCGACTTCACGCGCATCCAGAGCGCGCGTGATGCCGCCGGCTTCGTCACGCCGTTTCGCCTGTACGTCGAGAACAGCAACGAGACCTGGAACTCCGGCTTCTCGGCGTACGGCACCTTCCTCGCGGCCGCCAACACCGATCCGGGGCGCTACACCGGCATGACGCGCGGCACCTACGGCCCCGACTTCATGAACACCAACGCCGACCTGATGAAGGTCGGCCAGTACACCGCCGACCGCCTGGTGAAGATCGGCACCACCTTCAAAAATGCATTCGCGGAGATCGGCCGCGAGGACGCGGTCTCGCCGGTGCTCGCCGGCTGGGCGCTCGGGCCCGCGTTGAGCGACGTCGGCCTGCAGTTCATTTTGAGCAACCACGGAGATCCGAAGACCTACGTCGCCGCGGTGGCGCAGGCGCCCTACTTCGGCCCGCCGAACGACGACTCCACCGGCGCCCTGCCCACGCTGTTCGCGGCGATCGATCAGGACATCGCCGGCAAGGCCGATACCTACGCCCAGTTCGCCCAGCTGAGCGACGAGTACGGCATCCCGATCGTCGCGTACGAGGGCGGTCAGGGCCTCAGCGGCGCGACCAACCTGCAGATCAAGCACCTGGCCCAGCACGACGCCCGCATGCACACCGCGTACACCAGCTACCTCGCGCTGTGGAACCAGCATTTTAATAACGGCCTGTTCATGCACTTCTCCCTGGCCGGTGCGCCGGGCATCCCCGAGAGCTTTTTTCAATACGGCTACTGGGGCGCGCTCGAGGGCATCGGCCTCGATCTGGCGACCTGCGGGCAGAACCTGCCGACGTTGAACGGCGACGAGCCGATCGCCACGGTCGCCGGCAACTGCCCGAAGTACCGCGCCCTGGCCGAGCAGGTCGGCGACTGAACCTGGCGATTGTTCATACCTGTCTCTGCGGACAGAACCGATTCGCACGCGCTGCACAGCGAGAGCGTGAGCGCCACGGTCGGCGTGTCGCGGGACCGGTGGTTCATGGCTGTTCGAAGCAGTAGAGGCGCGCTCCGCCACCGCACTGGACCTCGATGGCGTAGGTCCAGGTCATGTCGCTCGCGGAGCTGTCGCCGTACCAGGCGAAGTTGTCGAAGTCGTTGTCGGTCCAGTCGTCGCAGTGGGTCGAGAGCGGGGCGCGAGTGCCGTCGGGCTGTGTACCCGTGAAGACCGCGGCCGCGTAGGTCTCGCTCATCTCGGTGACGTTGATGGGGTTCTCGAGCGGACCGGCGATCAGGGCGTCCCAATTGGCCGCGACCTGCAAGCCGTTGACCAGCTTGTAGGGACCACGGGCGTGGTAGAGGCGGTCGACGGCTTGCTCGGTGCTGGTGCTGATCCAGGCCTTGTAGCGCTCGAAGTTGGGGAGGAACATGAGGGCGGCGCGGTGGCGACACTGGTAGTCGGCGCCCACCAGGCCTTTGATGTCGCCCTGGGTCCCCGGACCGCTGGTGACGAACACCAGCCACTCGTGGGTGCAGTCGCTGCGGCAGCCGTCGGCCTCGATCGCGTTGGCGTCGTCGCACTCCTCGTCGCCCTCCTGCACGCCGTCGCCGCAGACCGGCGCCGGGGCTGTGCTCGTCTCGTCCGGGGCACCGCTGAGGACGTGCTCCCTGTGGTACTTGTGTCGCCGGTCATCGCGTCCGATCCGCTCGCGCTGCTCATGCTTGTGCTCGTGCTCGTGCTTGCTCCTGTGCTCGTCCCGGTGTCGGACCCGCTGCTCACGGCCTCGCCGCTGCTGTCGGTCGTGCCGAAGGTGTCGTACTTGGCGATGATCGCTTCGAGCTCCTCGACGCCGCAGGCGGACAGCAGTAGACAAAGACCGAGACCCTGGAGGTGATGTGGCGCCATGGTGGTCAATCCTCGAAGCAGTAGAGGTGCATCTCGCCGATAAAACAAGAGATCAGCTTGTAGCTGGTCCACAGGTCGCCGGCCTGCCAGTCTTCGTAGCCACCTGGGCCCGGGGAGATCAATCCGACCTGGGCCTTGTACTTGAGCTCCTGCGACTTCCACTGGTTGCAGTTGTCCTGCTGGCCATACGGTTGACCCTCGTCGTTGGTCGCTGTCCATGCGAACTGCTCCGGCGGCAGCTTCTCGCCGAACTCGGTCACGTCGAGCGTTCGAAGCAGGCCGATGCTCGTCAGGCCCTTGAAGTCGGTGGCGAGCTCCTTGCCGTCGAGGCGGGCGTAGGGGTAGCCGTCGTCGGTCTTGGCGTCGGTGAAGCGGGTCAGCGGGCCGGCGAAGCCGTCGCTGAGCCAGGCGAGGAAGTTGCTGGCGTTGTCGAGGCCGGCCGACTTCGCCGCTGCCACGCAGATCTCGTCGGCGCCTGCGAGCCCGCCGAGCGCGCCAGTGTAGGTCGCCGCGGTGACGAACGCGACGCGGGCCGCGAGGTGGCAGGTGTTCGGGTCGCACGGCGCCTGGCCCTCGGTCGGGGGCACGGCCGGGTCGCACTCCTCGTCGCCCGGCTGTAGCACGCCGTCGTTGCAGCGCGGGCCCGGCGTACAGTCCTCGCGGCAGCCGCCGTACGCCGCGTCGTTATTGTCGGGGCCGGCGTCACACTGCTCCTCGCCGACCCACAGCAGGCCGTCGCCACACTGCGCCTGCTTGCAGCTCTGGGTGCACGCGCCGGAGTCCGAATTGAGCCCGTACCCCAGATCACAGTCCTCACCGAGGTTTCGCACCGCGTCCCCACACGAGCCAGGCGGCGCCTCGCCGGTGCTGATCCCGCCGGTGCCGCTGCCCTCGCTGCCCTCGCTCACTCCGGAGCTGCCCGTGTCCACCACGCTCGTCGACCCGGTGGTGGTCGGCACACCCGCCGAATCGCCGCTGTGGTCATCACTCGCCTCGCTCGCGCCCCCGGACGTCGCGTTGACCGGACCCGACGACGCCGCCTGGCAGGCGAGACACGCGACAATCAGCGATGAGGCCATCGCACGCGACAGATGCTCCATGACGCCATCGCTACGCCTGTCGGTTCGCCGCGTCAACCACAATGACGCGGTCCATCTATATTGGTTACTTTGCGGATATTTGTGTAAGGCGCATTGCCAAAGCTGTCAGCGATGATGCGGCGGAAACTAACGAGCCCGCCGAACGCGCCGCGTCCCGGACCACACGAACAGGGCCGCGGTGTCTCGCTTTCACGATTGTAAGCACCTGTCCCCGCGGACAGGTGCTCATATATTTACCGACTCACACCCCGCGGCCGTAGACCGGGACGAGCGCGCCGGAGGTCAGCGTATTGCTCGCTACGGCGGCGTGATCTGGACCTGCGCGCCGGCGGCGAGCAGCGACGCCGCGAGCTGTTCGGCGGTGGCGCGGTCGATGCCCTCACGGACAGCGGTCGGCGCGCGGTCGGCGAGGTCCCTGGCCTCCGCGAGCCCGAGGCCGGTCGCGTTCCTGATGGCCTGGATGACGTTCACCTTCCTGTCGCCGACGGCGAGCAGCAGGACCGTGTACGTGATGGCGGGCGGGGGCGGTGGTGGCTTCGCCGGCTCGCCGAGCGGCGGCGTGACCTGGACCTGCGCGCCGGCGGCGAGCAGCGACGCCGAGAGCTGTTCGGCGGTGGCGCGGTCGATGCCCTCACGGACAGCGGTCGGCGCGCGGTCGGCGAGGTCCCTGGATTCCGCGAGCCCGAGGCCGGTCGCGCTCCTGATGGCCTGGATGACGTTCACCTTGTTGTCGCCGACGGCGAGCAGCAGGACCGTGTATGTCGTCGGTGGGGGTACCACGTCGCGGCCGCGGCGGGCTGGAGGCGTGCCTCGGGAGACTCTGGCCATCCCGCGACGATAACCCTCGCCGCCGCGTCGCATCTCGACAATTCGGCTGCCGGTGCCGCGGCACCCGCAGCCCTTGAGGTCCACTCGGAGTCGTTCGCCATGCGCAGGCTGTTGAAGCCGCGCTCTCGGGCGCGTACGCGCACGTCGGTTCCGACGTGCTAGCGAGCGCGCCACTCCTCTCGCCTGCCGTGAGGGCTGACGGGCCCGCTCCAACGTGCGCGTCGCGTTCCACACGAACAGGGTCGAGGCGTCTCGCTGTCACGTTATATGAGCACATGTCCCCACGGACAGGTGCTCATATATTTACAGGGCTCACACCCCGCGGCCGTAGACTGGGACGAGCGCGCCGGAGGTCAGGGTATTGCTCGGGCTGGCGAGCCAGAGCACGGCCTCGGCGATCTCGGCGGGCTTGGGCCAGCGGTCGAACTCGGCGTCGGGCATCGCGGCGCGGTTGGCCTGGGTGTCGATGATCGACGGGACCACCGCGTTGACGAGGATCTGCTCGCCGCGCAGCTCCTCGGCGAGGCCGAGGGTCAGCGCCTGTACGGCGGCCTTCGCCATCGCGTAGGCGGTCATGCCGGTCATCGGCACCAGGGTCGCGCGGGAGCCGATGTTGACGATGCGACCGCCCGGCTCGTCGGGGTGGGCGGCGGCGCGGCTGCGCATGCGCCGGACGGCCTCGCGGCTGCACAGCAGGCAGGTCAGCACGTTGGTCTCGAACTGCGCGCGCGCGGCCGCGGCGCTGGTGTCCTCGAGGCGGGCCCAGGTGAAGCCGCCGGCGAGGTGGATCGACGCCCACACGTCGGGCACATCGGCGTAGAAGGCGGCGACGGCCCGCTCGTCGACGAGGTCGACGCGGGGGATGTAGCGGGCGCCTGGCAGGCCGAGCGAGCCGGGGCCGTCATCGATGGCGGGCACGTGGCAGGTGGCGCCGGAGGCGAGCAGGCGGGCGACGACGGCGGTGCCGAGAGCGCCGGCTCCTCCGGTGATGACGACGTTGCGGCCGGTGAGGTCGAGGGTCGAGTGCGGCATGAGGGCGGCGTATGAACGCACGTCTCACGCCGGGCCGCAAGGCTGGCATCAGGGGCTACGAACCAGCGCTGACGAACTTCTTGATCATGTGGAACTCGATGAGCTCGAGCTCGGCCTTCTCGGCCTTCATGTCGTTGTCGTCGATCATGCGCTTGATGAGGGCGGCGACGTCCTCGGCGGTGCGCGGCGGGGCCTTGTCGATCTCCGACAGCTCGTGGCACTGCGAGCACGCGGTCTCGTAGGTCTCCTGCGCCTTCTTCTCGTCGAGCACGCCGGGCTTCGCAGTGTCGGCGGTGTCGCCGGTCGGGGCGGCGTCGGCCATCGCCTGCTGCGAGCTCAGCTTGTCGAGGCCCTCCTGGCGGCGCTCACGGGCGGAGCGCTGCAGCTCGCGCGAGATGGCGATCAGGTAGGCGGACGACTGCCACTGCTCCATCTCGGAGATCGGCGCGGCGAAGGCCGGCTTGATCGCCATGCGCTCGACGGTCTTCACCCAGTCGGTCGGCGAGCGCGGGCGCACGAGGATCGTCTTGAGGTCGTGGCAGACCACGCACTTGCGCAGCAGCACCATGCGGCCGGCCTCGAGCGCCTCGACGGTGGCGAGGTCGGCGAGCGGGGCCTCGGGCGGCAGGCCGGCCTCGGGCAGCAGGCGGGCGACGCGGGCCCGGTTCTCGTCGCTGTACACGTCGCCGCCGGCGGCCTCACCGGCGAGGAACATCTCGCGGAACGCGTGCGGCATCGACAGGCCCGAGAGGATGACGGTGAACACCAGCAGCAGCGTGCCGAGGGTCGGCATCCACTCCTCGAAGTGGCGGAAGAACCGGAGGATCATCAGCTTGATCAGCAGGACCACGCCGATCGACATGCCGAACAACATGTGGGCCACGGTCCGCGCCGGCCATTCGACCTGGTACGACCACATGCGCGGCACCATCTCCGACATCATCACCAGGTAGATGATGACGAAGATGAAGCCGAGGATCCGGTGCAGTCGCATCAGCGACTTCGGAGCGGCGCTCGTGTGCGTCTCGTGGTCGAACGGGAAGCCCCACAGGTAGTACATCAGGAACACCGTCGCGCAGCCGACGACGAGGAACAGGATGCCGAGTGATGCGCTGAGGACGACGTCCATGATCTTCGTGCCGGAGGGCGGGCGCCCGGCTCATGATAGGCGAATTGCGGCGGGTCTCGCGAGCGGCCCGGAACTTTGCAGGGCGTGCAGCAGCACGGCGGTCGCCGCCGCGACGCCGAGCGAGTCGACGGCGGGGGCGATCGGGATCGTCAGCTCGAGCTCGGCCGTGGACAAAAGCGCCGGCGGCAGGCCCGAGCCCTCGTTGCCGACCATGAGGACCAGCCGTGGCGGGCGCTGCACGCTGTTCAACGCGACTGCGGCGGGGCCGACGGTCGCCGCCCAGACCACCGCGCCGGCCTGGCGCAGCAGCGCGGTCGCGGCGACGAGGTCGTCGGCGAGCGCGAGCGGCTGCGCGAACACGTGACCCATCGCGCCGCGGATCGCTCGCCGGCTGAGGGGGTCCGCGCCGCGGCGGTCGAGCAGCACGAGGTCGACACCGAAGGCCCGCGCGCTGCGGACGATCGAGCCGAGGTTGTGCGGGTCGGCGAGGCCCTGGACCACCAGGACCGTCCACGATGGGCGCGCGAGCAGGGCGTCGAGGGTGGTCCCGAGGACAGGTCCGATCGGGCATGTCCCAGGAGACAGGTCGGGGCGCAGGGCGCGGGCGATCACGCCGCGGTGGAGGTCGAAGCCGAGCAGCTCGCGCAGCAGCGGGCGCGTGGTCATGTACAGCTCGCAGGCGGGCGGCGGCGTCAGTCGGGCGAGGTGGGCCGCGGTGCCGAGCAGCGCGACGGTGGTGAAGTGCGGACTCGCGAGCAGGCGGGCGACGGCGGTCTCGCTCTCGGCGAAGAAGTCGTGCGCGTCGGGGCGGTCGCCGCGGGAGATCAGGCCGCGAAACGCGGCGAGGCGCGGGTCGCTGGGGTCGTCGATCGTGTGCACGGGTCGGCTCAGGGTCTGCTCAAGGATCTTGCCAGTGGCGCAGCCAGGTCACCCGCGCCGAGGTCGCCGGCATCGCGTGGCCGCCGAGCAGGGCGACGCACGCGGGGTACAACCAGGCCGGGCCGCGGTGCAGCACGGCCAGGCAGGCGCGCAGGTCCGGGTGTTCGCGGCCGACCAACAACGTGCCGTGGGCGCCGCGGCGCAGCAGCGGGCCGGCGTGGCCGGGGCACAGCAGCACGGCCTCG
>JAOYMO020005949.1:0-45341 GCA_025802455.2 Iodosphaeria phyllophila | reverse complement strand
ATCTCTCGGTCTGAGAGGGAGCAAGACCTAGAATAGAACGACCAGCTTTATTCGGCAGCAAGGGCAGAAACAGCGAGTGAGGTGGCGGGTCCGACAACGAGGGTAATTCCGGCGGCCCGCGGCGCACCGGGAACGCCGGATGGGAAAATCGACTGACCGACTGTGGCCGGAGTGCGGAAAGATCGGACATCTTGGTAAAACCGTGGCGCTTCTTGTTGGTCCAATTTCCAAAGAAAAGGACAGTATTGATAAACGGTTGTTAGGCTTGGATCATCAGGCTTAATACAGGTAGTTCACCGGCACTCGTGGAAACTCTAGACGTTCCCAACGAAGCCAACCCAAATATCTTTCCTTCGCCAAGTCACCACGAGTAGTAATCCCGATTTGGTGAAGCGCCGTGCCGCTTCGCTGGCCGTTAGCAACTATGCGAGGGGATCGTTGGAAGCCATGGTTAGGCTGAGACATTCTCTTGGGAGCGAGGTGACTTCATCCCCGTGAAAATTTTGCGGAAGTGAAGTCATCAAACAATCAAGACGATAGTTGCTCGTACATGGGAAACGGATTGAACTCGATCCCTCCACCCTGAACAAAAAGATATTGACTCTTTCGTGGGGTTGTCTTATGAGGACCTCGAACGAAGTCCCACCGCAACTAGTCTTTAGGAACAACAGCCTATGATCATTCAGGTAATACTCGAACGTTCAACGTTGACCTAAAATATCTACGGGTGTTGATGTGGATCTAGAAACCTCTCGCTTTGCGGTATTTATCGCATGTAAATACCACCACGCAAAGTAGCCGGACAGTCCTTTTTCTAGAGTTTACAATGCATATCTGAGCTACTATTTAGACCTTCATATTCTGTGTATAATGCGACTTACTCACGGAATAGCTCCTGATGCGGCCTTTGCCCGTGACGAGTCACCTACCTCATGTTTCTAGCAGACCGGGGCATAAGCCAAATAGATTTATAACTGCGAGACATCTGATAGGACAATCCCGATACCTAATGTTCCTTGGCCTAGGGTATGCAGTTCATTCGTTCGCAGTGACTGATATTTTCAGGGTCGGCTTTTATGAGAACTGTAAGGGCCGCGAGCCCCACAACCCCGCCCTCCGTCATCGGCGCCGCGACTTAGTGGACGCAGAGTTTGTTGACTTCAATTTTTATATTACTTTATGTCCTAAGTGACGCCTTCGTTCGCTTTGCCTATAGAGATTGAATTGAATTATCGCCCTATAGTTCCTACGAACGATCGATCCTCATCGTAACCTTGTTCGTATGGTTTCCGTGGAGCCAATACGCAAACGGTATCTTCGCAACAGTCTGGGCGAGAACAACTTTTGACGGTAGCACAACAGCTTTTAAGGAACATAGGAACTCCCAGTCTCTGTGTACTCTTCGGGATAGCTTCCAGTATGGCATTTCCACCGCCGCCATCCAGCACGTTCGACTGGTCTAACATTGGGTTTCAAGTTCGCCAAGGTAGGCACAAATTTCTTTGACCCTACTTCGTAATTTTCAGTCTGAAACCAAATGCTCACATCTTTCAGTGAATGGTCATGTTCAATGCCAATTCTCCAGGAAGACTGGACAATGGACCAAGCCCGTCTTTGTCAAAGACCCCAACCTACGAATTCATGGCATGTCGCCTGGCTTGAACTATGGCCAACAAGCCTACGAGGGAATTAAAGCCTTCCGTACACCAACAGGAGAGATTCAGATCTTTCGTCCCGACCGGAATGCGATTCGGATGCGAGATTCTGCCGTATTCAACTCCATGCCAGCCATACCTACCGATTTATTCATCAATACGGTTAAAGCCGCCGTATCGTTGAACGCCGAATTCGTCCCACCGCATGAGACCGGCGCTGCTATGTATATTCGACCGTTGTTATTCGCATCGAGCGCACAGCTTGGATTGAACCCGCCTACGGATGAATATATGCTCTGTGTGTTCGTCACGCCAACGGGTGTATATCACGGTGTTCATCCTGTGAAAGCGCTGATCCTCGATGAATTTGACCGTGCCGCCCCCTTTGGAACAGGCAGTGCTAAGATTGGCGGGTAAGGGTTATACATTATCTATTATATCGGAATATGATCTTGTTATCGGGACTGATATGTCTTAGAAACTACGCGCCAACCTTTCGTTGGGCCGAAATCGCCCGTCAAGAGGGTTACGGGATCACTTTACATCTCGACAGTGCAACACATACTGAAGTGGACGAATTCAGCACAAGTGGATTCATTGGGGCACTGGTGGACGGAGATCAGGTCACATTAGTTGTGCCTGATTCAAAGAGCGTCATTGATAGCGTAACAAGTAGCAGCGTCGTGGATATTGGTGCAAGTTTCGGTTGGAAGGTTGAGAAGAGATCCGTACGTAATTTGACATTCCATGATGCACCAAAATCGTTGAAGACTTTTATTAACACGCTCATCACAGATCAAATATATCGAATTTTCTCAATTCTCGGAGGTTATGGCTGCGGGAACGGCTGCGGGTCTATTACCAATTCGCTCCATCACTAGACGTATTGATCCAACCTCAGCGTCATCGATCACCGCCACCATTAAGGACCATGCTCGATTGTCATCAGATCAGAACTCTGAAACAGTCACTTATGCTGCCGAAGATCGAGAAGATGCTATACCCATTTGTCTTAAACTACTTACGCAATTGAAGGGAATTCAAATGGGCAAGGTGAAAGATCCTTTTGGTTGGTCTTTCGCAGTGAGCGAGGAGGATGGCCTAAATATAACGCAACAAACCCCAGCGATGAACGGGAATGGGAATAGTCAAGTATGAAAGAACGAAATTTCTTCAGAGAGCGATGGAAAAAGAAGGTTAGTCCGATCAATAGAGCGCTGAGAGCAATTTGGCTTAATGTTTTTTTGTGAACAATGATGATCACTAGTCATTATTCATGTTTGTTGTTTATGTTTACTTGCGGGGCAAATCATACTTTGCCCTAACATGACCTAACCGTAATTATCTTTATTAAGGAGAGAGGACTATTGAGGTGGCTTTAGGAATTTGCAACTTTTCTACGCCTCCACAACGCTAGACTCTCGAATGTTCACATATAGGGTTTTCATATCATATAAAGACGGAGATATGCTAATAGATGAGATGAAGCGATTCACAACTTGACTTGACTTGAGTTTGAAGTAACCTAAAATGTCTACATCAGACCCTCCAAGGAGAAACCCGCCAACGCGACGGCGCCGCGCCGCTCCGCTGCGTGCGCTTAATTTGCCAATCAGATCATCCGCATTTGATTTAGGCCCAGCTTATCGTCTCGCACTGCGCTAATTGCATGCACAGATGCAATACGCATACCTACTGTGTACTAATATCGAATTCCAACAGTCTTTAATTAGTCGCAGCAATGCGACGAGTAATGCTCTGACTGAATTCGAATTGACAAGAGGTATGACATACGCAGCAAGGAGGATATAAACAGCTATCCAGTTATCTATGTCAATTTAAGGCACGAGACGCTGCACTGCAGCGTGCGAGGTTGTGTAACGCCCGACCTCCATTTGAAGATGGACGGTAAATGCAATAACTACACCATTTTCTGAGGTGCATGCACCTACTAGGTACCTACTGGCAGGTCGGAATAGATAGCATCTGCCTTACCAGTAGGAAGTTAGCATGGAAGGACTCTTGGGAGTTATTATCGCACACATGAAATTTCAGAAGTTCTTCGATGATTAAGCAGCCAATTGATGTCTGACGTCAATGAAAACGAGAGCTGCAATATCTGCATTGAACGGTACATCAATATACCGGATGGATGCTCAACAGTCCAGCGGCAGAAGCGGTATCTTCAATCCCGGGAAAACAAGATTTTGCGACCTCCGCAGATAGTCGGAGGCCGCCCATGTTTTCACGTGGTCACTCTATCGCTCAGTGATTGGAAGATCTCGCAGGGCAGTGGAGGATTTGCAGGAAGAAAATGGACATGGCATGCCTAGCAAACAGGGTGAACGGCACGCCCAGACCGACCACTATCGCGTACAGCTACAAAGTTTCGGAAATGTCAGAACGGGTATTCCGAGTCAGTACAATCCGCTGGGGTATATAATGTCCAGACACTACTTTGTCTTCCATCATCTTCACCTGATAATTGATGTATTGTCCCGACATTCCACACCAAAGCAGACGGTATAGAGCACCGCGACGGTGGCTCTACACTTGAAGCATGCTAACGGGATCTGCCGTAGCATCGCTCAAATATGTGGATTGTGTAAGGAAAAAATAGCTGGCCCGTGGCACAGCGCAGAAAGGAATTAGGTTTGGCTAGCCTTGTCCTGGCGTTCTAGCCAGGCGTATCAACAAGTTTTAGTACGGTCACTATTGGCGGTCGCAAGGAGATTACTTATAGGTGTTTGGAGCGTTCTAGCTTTTTTCCCGTCGCATAGAGTGTAGCAAGACTCTCATCTTTCTCCTCTGTGCATCTTATTACTACTCAGACTGCTGTAACTTTGTTGGCATGCTGTGAGCGACGGCAGCACCATGGCTACATCGACTGTCAAAATATATGCGGACGAAATCCAGCAGTCCGAATTATCGGAAAAGGATCAAGACAGAGATGAAAGACATCGATCTGGGGGCATCTACCATACACGAAGCAGATCAGTAGGACGACATAACAGCATCCGTCCCAATGCGCGTCTCTCATTTGATGCCCGGGGTCGCCACGCTGGCGCAGCGGTAGATGGTGAGGATGGCGAGGAATGGCAGTGTGATGATGGGCGAAAGAAGCAGGTCTTCAAAGGAACAGCGTTGTTCTGGTAGCGTGATCCCCAATCTGGTATTTCGGGAGGAACTCACTTGTGGATGGCTGGCTGGCTTGCAACATAACTTTGATGACCTTGGTGAAAATTTCTAATTCTGGTCAATCTTAATTACATAAAAGGTTGGCGTATCAGTCTACGGGCGTCATATACGGTGATATTGGCACGAGTCCACTTTATGTCTTCTCGTCCACTTTCACGGATACACCAACCCGCAACGATATTCTACAGGTCTTGTCGCTGGTCATTTGGTCATTGACAATCATGGTGACGCTCAAGTATGTCGCCATTGTGCTTCATGCTGATAACGAGGGAGAAGGGGGGACATTCAGTTGCTACTCGTTGCTATCTAGATATGTGAGTATCTCATATACGTGCACCATTCATCTTAATGGATTGTTTGACGTTCTATTTAGGCCCATATTACGGATCGTGATCCTCGAGAAGCTGTTACGATAAAAATGGAGAGACACAAAACACAGGATCTTAGCAGTTCGAATCGAACGCTTCGTTCAACAATCGAGAGAAGCAAGTTCACTCGGGGCCTACTGAAAGTTATCGGTGTGCTCGCAGTGTCAATGGTAAGCTTATGACAACCAGCAAGGACAAGCCGTGGCGGCTATAAGCGAGAACTGCTACTAGTACTGACCATACTTCAAGGTTATGTCAGACGGGATTCTTACCCCAGCGCAATCAGTTTTGGGCGCAATACAAGGACTGAATGTTGTAAACCCGAACATTTCGGGCTCTACTGTCGTCGGCACTACCTGGTAAGTTGAAATCCTTGATTCATATGCACGCCCGACTACTGCTTACTTAGAGTAGCGGCATACTAGTTTTACTGTTCCTCGTTCAGCCATTCGGGACCGCCAAGCTTGCAACGGCTTTCGCGCCCATAGTTGTACTGTGGCTAGGCTTCAACGCGGGATTTGGCATCTATAACTTGGTCAAGTTCGACCATTCCGTCCTCAAGGCCTTCTCGCCATACTATGCCATTCACTTCTTCATGGAAAAGAAGACGGAGGGATGGAGGATGCTAGGTGGTGTTTTGCTAGCATTCACCGGCGTCGAGGCCTTGTTTGCTGATCTGGGCGCGTTTAGTATGCGGGCGATTCAGATTAGTTGGCTGGGTATGTGATCATGCCATCTACCTATGCGATCCGCCGTTTTAAACAGGCATGGTATAACAATTACGGGGACTAACAAATTTGATTGATTCCAGGCTACTGCTATCCCTGTCTTCTTCTGGCATACATTGGTCAAGCTGCCTACCTTTCTGTCACACCGAGTGCTTATACCAACCCCTTGTACAATTCTGTCCCCCCTGGAATGCTTTACCCGACCCTGGTTCTGGCTATCCTTGCTGCCATAGTTGCTTCGCAGGCTATTATCACAGCGACCTTTCAGGTAGTTCCTCCTGAGCCCCTATTTCCTTGTTGGCGCATCTCCGATTCGAGGATAATGCTGACTTGTCCCGCAGCTCATTAGCCAGATGCTTAAGCTTTCGTACTGCCCACAACTCAAGATCGTACATACGTCGACCAAATTCCATGGGCAGATCTACGTACCCTTTTTCAACTGGCTCCTATTGGCTGGTACGATCCTTGTAACTTGTGTTTATAGCAATACGACTAGCTTAGGGAATGCATACGGGTCAGTGGGAAATTCCTTACTCAAAAGTTTTCGAGGCGAAAACTGACGTTGTGTCTTAGAGTTTGTGTCATGTTTGTTACTTTCTTCGATACTTGTAGGTCTTCCTTAGAATTTACTGTTGACCAAGCCAGATGGACATCAACAGTCTTATCTGTAGTCAAGACTTCAACTGACAAGTGTAGGCATGGTCACGCTCGTCGCCCTCATCGTGTGGCGTTTGCCCCCATGGGCGGTTGTCATTCCTTGGTTATTCTTCTCGACCTTCGACGGCCTTTACCTATCCTCTGCGCTCACCAAAGTACCCGAGGGTGCCTGGTTTACTATTACGATATCTGGGGTGCTGGCCTGCCTCTTCCTCTTGTGGCGTTTCGGAAAAGAGAACCAGTGGCGCGCCGAGGCTGAGGATCGATTCAAGCTTCAGAACCTCGTTACTCGGGATGACGATGGAAACATGTTTCTGACCGACCGTTTTGGTGGCGGGAGTATCAGTCGGATTCGCGGGCTGGGCATCTACTTCGACAAAACGGGTGTCCTAACCCCAACCGTGTTTACCCAGTTTGTGACCAAGTTTGGGGCCATGCCAGAGGTGGCGATTTTCTTTCATCTGCATCCAGTTGAAACGCCTTCCGTATCGAGCGAGGAGCGGTTTGCGATTTCAGCGCTTGGCAATGTTCCAGGAAGTTATCGTCTTGTTGTGCGACATGGGTTTATGGATGAGGTCATCACGCCCGATCTAGCGTTGTTGATCTATGAACAAATGCGCAACTTTATCATCAGACGCAGCGCAACAAGGGCGAAGAGACGAGAGGATGCAGCTGGTGAGGCGAATGCCACTGGCGTGAATGTCGCAGGCAACATGAGGAGAAGCGATCATGAATGGGCGAAACAAACATCGGCGGCACTGACTAAAGTCCCACCGGCAGAGGCAAACGATGAGGATGGGTTGGACGATGATTCGAAATCTAAAGCCAACGATGACTTGCAAACAGACGAAGAAGTTCTCGAACCGAACATCCCCATTGACTACTCCATATCTAAAATTCCCAGCGAGCTCCGTGACGAGGCGACTCGCGAAGAGTTGGCCGTCATCGACCGTGCCTATGCGAGCAAAATCATGTATGTGATCGGAAAGGAACAGATGAAGATCCGGCCGGGAACTGGACTGCCGAGGCGGATCATGCTGAACCTGTTTCTGTGGCTTCGGGAAAACACGAGGAATAAAGTAGCCAATTTGAGGCTGTCTATGGAAAGAGTTGTAGAGGTTGGTTTTGTGAAAGATGTGTAGTATGATCATAGAGCACGTTTTGGTAAGACGATGGACATCCACATATGATGAATAATGAATGCCTTATTATGAGGGTGTTGGTTGGTGAGGATACATAGTCTTTTTTGCATCACGAATCTGCGTTTCACCGTTGGTTGGTAATCATCGTTTGGAAATTAAGTGACAAAAGAGAGCCTCGAGGCAAATGAGTATTTGTGAGATCTATGAAAACCGGTATTTGACTTCTCTAATGCGAGCTTTACTGGAGGGAAACAATCAAGCCAGAATAACTCGCCATCCGGCCTGCGCATGCCGGATTCGCGCCCCGAAGCAAATAAATCCTATTGCGCCAAGCAATACGATGGCGACGTAGATGCCGGCCTGCACACCAAAACTAGTCACGTAGCCGGCCTGCTCTACCCAGGGAACGATGGCATACAGGAACCCGAAAGCTACAACGTTCTTAAGCCCTAGATTACACAGATGGCGGGTTAGCTTGGTGAACGAATCTGTTTTGCGGGTTGCTGAAGCAAAGGGAGAGACTAAATACAGGGGAAGGAGCAAAGGATGTAGAGATATTTACCGTTCACAAGCAACAAAGTGTCCGCGTTGATCGCATATAGACAATCACTCATGTATGTCAAAGTCGTAGTCGGTACCGCAGTCAAGGCAAAACTGACCATCCCATACGCGACATATAGTGCGGACCAGTTCCATACCTCCTGAACGCCATAACCCCATAATAGACATCCGATAGTCGTGATCACAATAGGTAGCCCCAGCATCCAGAGTCGTGTCTCGGGCACGAAGATCCCAGACCCCTTGCGCGTCCGCCAGTTGACCCAAACGTCAGTCAACCAACCCCCTGCATAGGCGCCGAGAATGTTGCCAATCAGACCAGAGATGTTGATCAGGCCATTGAGGAGGGGGGAGAAACCATACGGGGGCGCTTGAAGGACGAAAGAATTCAAGATGTTGATGGCGACTGTGAGGACAAGGGAGATCGCATAGGCCAGGAAGGCGTAGAATACGCTGGCGTACACGATTAGGGTGAGAGGGCGTACGAACAGCTTGGGTAAGGATGGGGTATTGGGCGGAGCGGGGCTCAGGAGGCGGAGAGTTTGCAGATACGGTTTGAGCGGTACTTGAAGGGGAGTATTTTGTTCGGTTTGTGAGGCGTCTTTTGTGGCGATGGGCCTGATAGAAGAAGTACCATGCAAATTCCCACCGTCAGCTGAATTCTTTTCGCTGGCTATACCGGGTTGCGAATGAACGTAAGTTGACGCATCTGATTTCCCAGAAGAGGAAAGCAGTGTGGGCGGAATTGCTTGTCTTGGTTCGCTGGGGCTACCCGTTTCTCTGCGAAACCTGGTCTCTGGTACTAGGAACAAGACGGCCAGGAAATTGAGTCCAGTCAAGATAGCAGCAATCCACTTGTGCCAGCGCCAGCTCAAGCCTTGAATAGTGAACGCACAGAACAGCGGACCAACCGTATTCCCGCCGGCGATGAAGTTCATATAAATCCCCATTTTGGTGCCTCTTTCATGCAAAAAGAACAAGTCATTTACCATGCCGGCGCCCAGCGATTCTGTTGAACTTCCCGCAAACGCAGCGATGATGTTGCTCCACAGCAGACTGTTGAAAGAGTTCGAGACGGCGCCCCAGATGTAGGAGATCGTGAGGAGCAGACATGTGAATACAAAGACGGGTCGCGTTCCCAGGTAGTTAGCTAGAGGCACCCAGACGAAGTTGCACAGGCCGAGAACCAGGATCGGCCAAAGGAGTAGATCGGAGGTCTCGGTCATGGTCTTGTCGAATTCGATCGAGAGCATATAGAAGGCAGGAGATAGACCGCCGATTCCATAGTTTGTCAAGAAAGTGAAGGCACATACGCTCATGAAAGCAGCACGTTTCCTCCATCTCGACCAGCGCAGGGGGTCATTGGGGTTGGAAGCAGAGGGCTGTGGGACAAGCACAATCGGCCCCGGGTTGATTGTTGATATATCGGCATCTTCGCTGACGATCGCTCCAGTTTTATGCAGCTGGACCGTCCCCTCGCTATCATCGAGCTCTCGTAGCGTGTGGAACTTGAAGCCCATGATGATTTATCTTTATCGTTTTCTTTTGTACTCTTCCTTGCCTTTACACCCCAGTCAAACTCAACGTCCACAATTAACCAACTCAAATTTCAGTGAACTACCAAGTCCATAAACCAGTTCCAGGACCACGAGTCGCTACACTTATCATCGGCTCAGGGTTGCGGCGCGCAGTTGGACAAGTATTATGGCGACAGTGTTGTCGATAGGCATTTGAGCAGCGTTCTTTGTTATTACTTAAGGACAATCTTCTTCCTTTCAGCCAACTGTAAGTTTCGAATGTTATTAAATCTGTAATCCAACAATCTCAGAATCAATTGGTTCGACTATGAGGCAGTCCACGTACAAAACACCCTTTCTCCAGCGTACGAATTCCCTATCAAGCGTGAGCTAGTGTAGTTGTCGATGGTCATTGCATAAAGATCGGCAATGTAAGCCTCGAATTTATGACGAAGTCAGTGCTTCCACATGCTGCTGATGTAGTCGGTACCGATTTCGACGAAAATCGCGTGCCAGACTTTTAGAGATGGACTGGTGCTGAAATATCCGTGGGCGGACGCTTAGACAAGGAGGAACGAAGCCGGTTTTCTCGGTATAAATACGCGCTTCATAAGAGTCTTAATGTGGCTCTTCCGCGAACCCCAAGGAGATCGCTGACGGTCAGGATCAGGAAGAAGCCGGATGGATTAATATATACCTTGTGATTTTACATATAGATGCTGAGCGGAGTTCCCGCCTTTATACCCAGATTCTACACACTAAAGTCAAACAGACAGCCCCAAGATCGTTTGAGGCCTTCACCCTGTTAGCCATACCTTCGAATACCAGTTGGGCAAAGTGAATTAGACATTGGAATGATAACCAGTTCCGGAGGTACGGTCGGAACTGGGACTGGGTACTGAGTAAGAGCAAGCTAAATGCAAGTGCGAACGCGCATACTACCCATGGAAATTTCCGAACAGTGATCTCAAAAGAGGGCCTCAACACATGAGGGAAATCACAGCACTATAAGGAAATTGAATCGAATAAGACCCCGTGACGAAAAGTGGCACTCATGGCTGACACAACTTTGTGTCAAGGGGTTTGTTTCAATTCCACTTCCTTGACATGGTGTGGTTTCCCCCATGTATCTGACTTAATTAATCGACCCCAACCCCGGTATGTTAACGTTGGCCGAAAGCGATGTTGGTTTAAATCCCCAGGATCCTCCAAATCCTTTGAATCCTTCAATAATAATAACCCTGGCCCATAGGCAGAGGTAGAGTTTAAGCCGACTCTTGGACTTTTCCATTTCTATCTCTTGTCGCCTGTCTCAAACTCGGCTTTCATTTCGCAAGGAATATTTTGTCGGTGAATTACTTAGAGGTAAAGTTCTGATGTTGGGCTCTAAATTTGTTTGCTGCACATATACTCCAACCCCATTGGACCCTCATCGTGATGGGATCACTGAGGGCGCATCAATAGAGAAGTTCTCTTCGACATCAGGGCAATCAATGCAGAAATGATCAGCATGACTTGCAGCACCACGGCCCCGATCTTCGCGTTCAGCCGGCCAGGCTGTCAGACGTTAAAGTCGCAGGGTTGGTTATGTCCCTTCAACTTGGGCTGGTCTTATTTTAGTGCGGAGGTATCTCAATCCTTCCGAAAGTCTGTAATCTAAACCTCATCATATTCTTGCCCTACTCTCTCTACAGACTTTTGAAGAGTAGAGGTATCACCATACTACAAATAAGGCCAGCCCAAGTTGAAGGGACTCAACAGACCGTGCGGCTTCGACGTCTAACCACCTGCCGGCAGACTGCGGCGCAGATCCGGGGATGCGGTTCAAAACAACCACATTTGTGAAGGATAAAACTGGGCACTCGCTGAATAGGGTTTGCCGCTGTGAGAGGCTCGCTGAAAACGACGAGACCTTTGTAAATACTTCGTATCTCTAACCAAACTACTGTGTAAGTGAGTTGTGTGCGAAAGATCTACAGGCATTAATGAGGCATCATCTCAAGCAGATATGCCCAAAGACGCAATAAGAAAATCCCTGTGTTGGTATGATCACAGCTTACGTGCACGCGATGGTTGGTAACTTAACGTTGATAGATAGATGATGAAGACGGCTAACTACATCGGAATAACCCCGTCGGTCCTCCAACCTTGTTGTTCCTCCCGGGCATCCTTCAGACAGCCTTCGGCGCATTCTCAAGGAGACTGATAGGCTACAATACCCTGTGTATGCTGCACATGTATTGTTCGGCGCTTTAAATATGCTCCGTACGTCGTACAGACAGAACTCGAATACAGATATACCTTTGTGTTTATTAGACGACCGATATCTAGGCAATTGTTACGCAACACTCGGTACACCACAATTGCCATGCTCACCTCACCAGTGGTCTGGCGCATTACTGTACTGAGAACGCACCATGTCAGCATTGATAGGAGGCATCAGTATGTCTCACATATTTCGTTGGTCTGAGCTACTTTGTCAGATCGACTTAGGGAGTACCACTCGTATTTCTAGAGCAACGCGATGCTGGCTGCGGATTTCAAGACGTATGCACTCGGTAGCTCATTTCAGCAAGTAAGAGCGCGAATAATTGTTGGTTTGATGTATTGGTCAGGATCAATTCAAGAGCTGAGGTGCGGTCAGTTTTTATTGATCGCCAGACAAACTTCAGCTGCCCAACAAGCTACGTGGCGACGCTGGTGGGTGAAATATGCATATGATTTGTCTTGTTCCATGTTCTCGGAAAAATTATACATTGATAATTGCGCATGTCTCATGGTAACCCTAACCAGTCTAGTATTGTACATAATCGCCTTCATAACGTACATCAATAAGACTTAGCCCAATTCAGAAATTCGTCGAACTGTGACAGGAGACCAATATGTGCCACATAGCCATCTGGCCGGGCCAACACATACCCGGCCACATCAAATCCAAAATCTGCATGCAACTTCCCTTCCACATCGGAGTATCCAGACTGTCCGTCTAGTTTTTTTCCAAAGATCTCATGGACTTTCACGCGTATTGCCGTCTGTGCGAGGAAGCGATCCTTAGCTCGCTGAAGGGTGCCTTCACTGGTGATGTCGTTTCCCGGCCCCGAAAACAAAAGGAGGTGATGTGACTCGGGGGTAAGTATACTGGAAAGATAACATTCTCCCACCGGGCCCTCAATCGACCGATCCGCAACCCGATCGCCGCCTCTGATGAGGCCGCTGAAGCCCTCGGCCGTGCCGACAACGGGACTCCTGCGATAACGAATCCCGAGTTGAGAGGCGAAACTGTACGTCTTGTGTATCCCACTCTCTGTGCCGAGCATCCAAGGCACCACCCAAGCCATCACGAGATTACGAAAGAAGACGAAAATGGGATTCGTGTTCATCAAAAAGCTAAAGAAACGATCAGTTGTCCGCAGCAATCGCTGGCCGACCGGATGGCGCTCCTCGGTGTAACTATCGAGAAAGCTGTCGGGCTTCTCGCCTCGAAGCACCCGGGCTAGCTTCCAGCCTAAGTTGATGGCGTCCTGGATACCTGTATTCATGCCCTGGCCACCAACCGGGGAATGGATGTGTGCGGCATCGCCAGCCACAAAGAGACGTTGATCGCGATATTTATTGACGCCTCGATTGTGGAAGTGGAAGCTGGCGAGCCAAATGGGATCGCGAAGCTTCGCGGTGCCTGGGAAAAACCGCGGGATCATAGTCTCGAAGTCGGATAATTGAAGGTCATCCTTTTTTTGCGCGGCTCCCGTTCGAGTCGCAATGATCCGCGTCATTCCTTTGGGCAGCGGGATGACCCCCATGAAACCAGTGCCCACGGATATACAGAAGCGTCTCGTGAGTGAAGGGTCTGTCCACTCGACATGACAGTCTGCCAGGATGAATTCCTGAGAATATGCACTGCCCTCGAATGTGAGGTTAGACGCATGGCGAACGGCGCTGTGAGCGCCATCGCATCCGATGAGATATTTGACGCGCAGATTCTCCTCCGTGCCGTCCGCCTTGAGCAATGTCACATTGACACCGTCCGAATCCTGTCTGATGGATTTTGCATCGACCTCAAGCCCTCGTTCTACTGCATATCCGTGTTTAGCCAGCGCGTCATCGAGGAAACGTTCCGTCTCTTGCTGAGGTACCAGTGCGGCCGTTGGGAACGCTGTCGAAATGGCTGTCATGGCCATGCCACCGTCCCTGCCTTCAATGTTGACAACAGGTTTGCCGTTCACGAGCCAAGCCAGACCAACATTTCGAGTACTGTGCTGGAGAAGTTCCCCTTCAACATCACCATGCCTATTCAACAACTCCTGAGTACGTGGTTGCATTGCTAGAGCCCGGCTTTTGTCTGATCGCTCGGGTGATTTGTCGACAATGCGGAATGGGATTTGTTGGATGGCCAGTTCAAGCGCCAGCGTAGCACCCGTTGGATTCCCCCCCACAATAAGGACGTCAACTGGGGTATTGGACGGCATTTTTATGTCAGTGAGAGGCGACAGGATGATGCTTTGCGGATGATTGTTTTGAGTAGGCTCGAAAAGATCAATTTTGGAAGGCTATATTACGAGTTATTGATGTGTTGATGTTATCTTGGTCTCAACGATTACCTATCCATCGAAGCGGACATCCCCTCTACTTTTATGGATTCTCTGGCTAGAACTCGAATTCGTTGTAGTATGTAATGTGTAGCCAATCGCGGTTTGCGAGCATCGCCAACGCCGCTGCCCCGATGCTCCTCGCGCCCCTCACGGAGCCGCGCAGTAACGACCGGGACATGATAGTCAAAGTCACAACGGGACGGTATCACCAAAATTGGTGTCGTCGGAGTATCGAGCTGCCGACATGTCTCGCAGCACGAGGTCTGCTACTAGTCCCCCTCCAACCAATAATCCGCAGGCGCACTCAGGTACAAGTCTCAAATAAAGAAGCGAGCTGAGTATCCCCTGCGCCGAGTTCCCGAAGCATTCCGAACGATACACCGATGATGCCATCGGGCCTTGTCCAACCAAAACACAAGCGGGGCTGAACGGAGCGCTGGGCGATTTGTTCCGAGTCTGGGAGCTACCGGTATGTGCTCCGTAACGTCGCATTTCCGGGCGGTCTTGTCCCGCTGAAGCACGTATTTAGAAATTGGACGCTTCTCCAAATGCCGGAGTCGGGAGTATGTTGGGTTCGACTGGCAGCCACCAGCAACAGCTCATTCAACCTTGAACAAAAAGGCAACAACAGCCTCTAAGCCTCTCTTGTTAATTGAATCTATATTACAAGTATTTGAAATCTATGCCTCCCAAATTTGCGCATCCGAAAAGAACTGAATGCGGGGCGTGCTATGGAAAGTGTAAGGCAGTTTGGCTTGATCGCTTCTCTCTTAGTCAGGGGGGAAATGCTCAATTTTCAAACTCAGGTAGCAACACAACCACGTGCTGACGACTACGATTACAACTAACTCTATATCTAGGATATCTGAAATATGCGTATACTTGATGATACCAGCCTAGAATGTTTGTATACAGCTCACAGGCTCTTCCCTACCTGACCATACGAGTTTTAAATCCGCTGTCCGGTCTCGTTGCAAACACGAAAGCAGTGAAATGTGTCATTCACTGCTGTTTTCTGCCCGCCAAGCTGCCAAGCAGAGAGTTGGGTCGAGGCGACTTACACTTAACATTCACGTTGGCTACGCAAATCACCTGATTCGATTGAGGGATACAGGCAACTATAGCCCCCGAGAATGATACTAATATCCCATAGGGTCAAAATCGTAAACACTGCGTTACGTGGAAGAGTCGTGCTGATATCAGCACTGCCGATATTGTGACTCCAACTCTATTCTGAGCCGTAAGCCAACCCGTGACTTACCGGTGCCCGTACCTAGCATTGCCTGCGAGACACCGGTGATACTCTCTCCCTGGGCGATGTGAGGCTGCAGTCTGTGAATTCTTGCCCAACCGCTGCAGATTTCTGCACTCCTTGACAATTCCTGGAAATGTTCTGAAATACCTACTAACTTAGGACAATTTTGGGGGAAACTTGTCTTGGTCCCTCTGCAGACCTTGAAAAGCACAACGCTATCTCTTCTGCTGAGTGATATCAATTATCAAGTGAGCACCAGACACCTTATTTGGAAGGGAGGGTATCATGCTATTTTGAGGCTTTTCTACTGCCCTGCAGTACGTACTGTGACGCTCGTGACCGCCACAGGGCTCCCAGGGCATTTGGGCCCCGTATCCCGGGCATTCGGAATGCCGGGATCACCGACTGCCATCACCGTTGCCTGGAGCAACGGCCTGGCGAGAGCCGGACAGACCGATGGCTTGTTGTTGGTAGTGAGAAATTGCTCGTAATTGCCGTTAATACGATGGATCCGACGATGGGCCCAAGTGGCGTCTGTTGGTGTTTATTTAGGACGGAAGGCGCGCTGCGCATTGAGATGGATCTTTCTCTTCTTTCCGTAGCTTAGAATCTTTCGTACATAGTGCCTAATAGACAGTCTAACCAACGCTATATGCCTAGACCGTTACACATACAAGTGACATGGCAAAACTTGCCTGCCCCAACCTTTGTCGTGCATGGACAGGAAACTAACTAGAAGCGAATAGAAGTTATTAAAAACATTGAAGAAGAAAATCTCGATGCCTAGTGCTCGTAGAAGTCTTATACTACCTACCGAATCTGAAGCTCATCAAACTCGTGACCTAAGACAAGGAGGAGAAAAGTCTTGTGCCTCGTGGAAAAGCTGTCACGTTCCATGCGCTTTCCTAATTGCCAAAACCGATTCCAGATCCCACTGCTTCTTCCCTTCATACCAGTCCCAAAACATGAAAATGTGAGGCGCTCCCTTATATCTCTTCACCGTAACTAACCCACCCCCCTTAACCAACTTGTTCGCATATGCTTCCGCTTCATCGCGAATTGGATCGCACCCAGCCGTTCTCAAAAGCGTTCGACAGAGCCCATCCCAACGCTTTGCTTTCAGTGGTGCAATCCACCATCCAGGAACCGCATCGATGCGTGCTCGGAATTTGTCGACTGGTTCCCGCGGGAAGCACGTCGTACCGAACCAGGCGATACGGTCCCAGCCAAGGACGGGTCCCGCGGCGAATTCACGGAATGAAGGAAATGAAGAGGATTCGGAGGAATCGTAGAGAAATATGGGATCGGCGGCGGGTACGGTTGGCATAGCGAGGCGTAAATGTACACCGGTGTCGCGGGCAAGGTGTTGGAGAATTAATGTTATCGTACCACCAGCAGAAATGCCACCAATGGAAATGGAATCAGGTTTGATGTTGAGATTTCCGGGTGAATTCTTGACCTATTGCAACAGTGTCTAAGAAATGCAAGAGCAATAGCCATATAGCTTAAGCAGAGACCGACAGGAAGCGAAGGAAATAGGACATTCTTTACTAACCCAATTCAAAGCGGTCCAGGCATCTTCAACACCTTTCCCCCACCAGACTTCTGTGAGGCGACATAGACTTATCATCAGCTCCTGCTGAAAACCACCAAGGTTGGTCAACTTCCAAACGAAATGACCTACCCGGGCAGTGCCGGTATCCCACGTCAACCACCACCACTCCAGCTTTATCACTTAGATTTCGGCAGATTAATGACTCAGTGTTAAGGGACCCGAGAACGAAACCGCCTCCTACCCATCCCGGATGTAATTAGCAACTCGGCATACCACATAAGCTCGGCCCATGTATTTTTCGTCATCGAACAACACCAGTGCGACTCCCCGCTTTTACAGGGTCGTCCCGTCCTTGCATCATTGTTCCCGGCGTTGTGTACCGCAAGTGACATTTGAAGTATGTTTGGGAAATCTTGTGTGACGACACGCCATAATCCATGAAGCAGTTGGCAAGATTCAGGAAAAGTATTCACCATGAAAATTCAAGTGACATCCCCAAGGGCCATCCCCCCATAATTTCTTTTCCGGCGAGTATATCATCACTTCAAATTGCTCTTCACTACCCTTTTCCACGTGGATCCGTTTGCTCTCTACCCTTTCCCAGCCTCGCGGGTTCTTCGCCCAGCTCGGCGCGAATCGCTGGGGGTTCGCTCTGACCTCGGCGATGGGGTATTTGGTGGAGTCTTCGGGGACATTGAGCTCAGGAGAATTGACCTGTTTGACGAGGTACTCGACGATCACTGGGTCGTACTGCGGGAGGATGTGAGGAGGAAGGAGGTCGGATGCGGTGATTTTGGGCTGATCTAGTTCTTTTGGAAGTCGCTCCATGGTTATGTGAGGTTCGCGATCCGCTGTAACACCCTGAATCTCAATGTGATCGGTGGTAGAAACGGGAAACAGAATCCGCCGTCGGTAGGATGCAAATCAAACGGCTCTATCCTGAAGATCCTGCTCGAAAGAGTAATTTCAAAAAAATTGAAGATGATAATCTAAGAAAGACAAGCGTGGGTAGTATAATCTTCAAGTAAAGGATTGGATAGTATATGGCATTTTCGCGAACAGCAAGTAGCTCGCGTTGCGGCGCAATTTACACGGGACGAAATTTACATGGGTGTAACTGGAACAGATAAAGCAGCGCGAACGCGCGTCATGTTTGAATGCGGTCTGAACTGATGATGTTCATAACTTTAGTATGCTGATTTGAGTTTTGTTCTCTGAGCATGGATGAGCAGCTGGCAGTGTGGTCTGATGATCAGATTGACGTAACTGTGTGTTGGACTGTGGAGCTGACGTTGAAAGAGAGTTTTGCTTACTCATAAGACCCCATTCATGGAAACAAAAAGGGGACTACATTCTCCAATCTTCATCGAAAAGTCGTTCTATGTACTGCTTGATATTTACTGTTCGTCACAGCTGGGTTGAGGGTCAATATTTTCTATTAGTAGGTATTATCCAGATGGTGGCGGATATGCTTTCGCGAGAAGAGCGCCTGCTACTAGTACTCATTTTCATTCAATAATGCGTTTTTGAAGTTTTTGGAAATGGCTGTATTCAACTTCCACTCTTTACGTTCAAGAGAATCGGAGAGCTAACTCAAGAAACTCGCGTGCTACCGCAAAGTTTCATGTCCCTGCCAACCAGGAAACTTAGCCAACGATCGTGTCCCGTATCCAAGCAAGACCAAAATTACCCTAAACACAAGGCCCTCCGCTTACTGTGTACAGCAGACGTTTAAAATACCCACTCCGTACAACGCCTTGTGTTCGCACAAATGGTATACCCTCCTTTTCCTCCCTGTTATTCATAATTCTCTGTCCGAATAAAACGCCAGCATATCTTCATAGGTAAAAAAAAACCAAGGAAAAACGACGAGAATGAGAATTGACTAGGGAGGCTGTATCCTAGACCCCCAGATGGACTTTTCCAACAAGTCTCGTGGTATCCCAGCGAAAACAAGACGCACTCTCGCCTATGTGTCCTGTATGTTTTTGATTAACACATGTCGCCTAATGAACCTTCCCGCATGATTCTCATTGTGGAACCTGTCGCTTCGCTCCCTGCATCGTCATTTTGTCCTTTCCTTCTGCGATTCAATTCGAAATTTCTCTCCTGCTCGCAGCGAATTGCATCCGCGACTCTATTCCCACGCGGTATTCCCCTAAAACGGTCCATTATGAACCTGATCTCCATCTTCACCAACGTTGCACTCGTTGAGAAAAATATCACCGAGTTCCACACTCCTTGAAGCGGGAGCACGATCCCGGACGCGAGGTTGAGGGCATAGCTGGCACCTTTGCCGCTGTGCACGAGGTCGTGGACTCTATTTATCGAGCTCGGCGTCCAGGTTATTAACACCGAGATAGCAAAGACGAAGGAAGTCCGAAGGTAGGCTAGCTTCACGGGATCCATGTTAGAGAGCTTCGATCGCATGCGGAAATACGACTTCCTAAGGCGTCGGTGGATAGGGCTCTTGGGTCGGGGTTCGGCCGTAATCCGTGTAACTGTGTGAAATGTGGTCGGTGAAACGCGGGACTCCACTTCGAGATCACGAGGGGGCACATCTTCATTTGATTGTTCGGGCCAATTAAATGAAGCTGTAACGGCGGCGCTCTGTGAAGTGGCAGCAGCAGCAGTCTCTGTCGTATGTGGATGGTTTTCTTGTTGCAGTGTGGTTGTTTGTCTTACTTCGGTCGCAACGCCCATAACGGCAGCGTGAGAGGAGAGATTCTGGAGTCTGTCAGATCCGACAAGAGACATTGACTGGGGTTTACGAGTTACCTTTTCGACTGAGTCACGTTGTGGTTGACTTTGATCCCGGGGCAAGTTGCTGAGTGACAGGTTTCGGAGTTGGTTTCGTTGTTTGAAGACATAGTAACCGACTGAAATATATATGCAGGTCGAAAGGAGTATGCAGACCCAAATGGGGAGATAATAAGTGTATATGCGAAGGTTGCTCCAGCTCTGATCAATCCAACACCAAATCTTACCCATCATTAGTTTAGCGCGACCGAGATCGAACAAGTGAACTCACTGTTGCGTTGCCATAGACATATCCTCTGGGATCATCACGAATGAGAAGAAGCCACAGGGCTGGCAAAAAGGGGAAGCCGTAGCAAATGGCAAAATACGCCCACCAGTAGCTCAAGAATGACTTTGGATCGGCAGCAAAAAAGAAAACCATGTATACATTTATTGCCATAGCAAATGACCACCATGGATCCGACTGCATGAACCTAGACTACTTTGTTAGCGGCTTTATGGTAGGATACCGCACGGCCGACCGGCTCCTGAACGAGCGAATCTTGGATCGAGAAACACTCACAGCTCGAACATAAATGCCTGTGTTTGGCAGAGCGCGCTTTGAGACCCCTGTTCGATCCCGGAATACCCTATCAAACAAGCCACGCTTGCTCCAAGGTTTGCGAAAGAAGCAAATACTATGAAAGTATTTGGAACTGTTCGAAATCGTTTAAGTAGGGCGTAAGTGATGAATACTGCGAGTATACCCAAGAGTGACAGCGAAGCGCCGGCCCTCTCGAATGCTACTATCACATCGATTTGTTCTTTTGTAAGGCTTTGCTTCGTCGGAGACGGGTTCCGTGATCCCAATGTCCCGATTTGCTCCGTTGCCATAACTCTCTTGATCCGGTTCCGCTGCTATCTTAATGGTGATTGCCGGGTATGTTCTCGATGGGATCTATTAATCCGCGTCTTCGAATAGGCTTAGCCAGTTTGGCTACTGATGAAACAAGCGCGCTGTCGTCGGATCATCCGGCACTGATAGAGCGTCTTTGCGTGTTCCGCTCTGTAAGTCGAACGAGGGGTGAAAGAAGGGCTGAACTGCTAGGAATCTAATGGATACGAAAACACCCTTCCTATTTAGTGACTCAAGTTCCCTCCGGAATATTCTGCAACGACAAAGCGGGCATAATATTGTTCTAATGCGCATCTGAGACCAAAACAGTACAAGCTTATTAGAGTAGGAGTGGCACTACCGTGAGCTACATGCCCGGACACATATAATAGTGGTCAACGTCCCGGTGTGTGCTTCCAACCAGAGTTGAAAGACGGTCGATATCCCGTCAGCAGACAGACGGTTTTCCAGATGAAATTGTGGCATGCCTGTAATAGGCGGGTCCGGCCGGCAGCATTGACTAAGTGGCCGAACAGTATTCGTTGATAGCTGAGGCCTGGCGACTTTGCGAAGGTTGATTAACCAGTCGGATCACATAGGTCGAAAGGTGGAAAATGTTTCGAGGAACACAAGTGTAGTTAAACTTTTGGGATCTCTACTATTGATATTTAGAGACTAGGACGCTTTGAATCAGGGAAGGAAAGGTACTTGAATCGAACGAGCCCAACGGATACTCAGTGTCTCGCTGCTAGGAGGTAAATCGAGTGGAATATGCGCGTAGCCGTTTGGCCATCCTCACGCCAGTATACATGATGATCATGGTCAAACGTGTTGCATGGCTTTGCCGAGCTGACCAGGGGGAGGGATAGTAGTTGTAATTAGCGAGAACCGGGTGGATTCAATACCTTCAATTCTACACCCTGACTAGTCATTGTCTACTATCGGGCCCAAGCGCGAAAATGCAGCATTCAAATGTCCTGACTACATACCCCAGCACACAGGCGTGGCAAAGACAAATTTGCGGCACTCGCTCATGGATAAGTTGGAGGGCAAGTGGCACCTTTGCCCCGTTGGCTAGGAGGAAGGCGGGGATAGGCAATACCGCATAGCAAGCGAAGACTGGGACAACCGCCATCGAGCTTAACTGTTCATATGCAATAAGGTATGCGGCAGAAAGGTTGCATATCAGCTTGACCACCAATGTGTGATCAGCCCATCTTTGTGTTGCACGAAAACAAGTCTCTCGATTGCACCACCTCGGTAGTACTGTAGACGGGCCAACGAATTGATCCAGCGCGCAATCGCTATCTAAATGGGCTGTCATACAAAAATGATTCCTGATCTGTAAGAAGAAATCGGATCGAAGCTGGTCAGCTTCAGTTTCCTATTTTCTTATAATAATTGTGTGAATGAGGCAGTAGCAAGGTATGTATGGTATATTTTGTTTTATTTCCGGAATTGAAAGCATTTTCGACAAATATTCGGCCAAAGTTCTTGTAAACAGCGATTAAAGGATCCTTGAAATAGATTTTCGTACACTGGGGTAGCCTTGGAAACTCCAAAATGATTACCGACGAGGACGGTATTTAAGACTAAGAGTGGTGTGTATTTTTTTTAAAGTCTGAGGGTTGGTACCGCTACGCGGTGCCTTCCAGGCCTCCCTAGGGGCATAAGACGTAAGACTAAGAGTGGTAAAATCAAGAGAGGAAACTATCCACAACCACTGGAGCTCATCAATGACACCTAAGGAATGACTGGTGCTGTGCCGTTCGGCCTGGGCTTACAAGCAAGTTCTTTTGTCCGCCACGCACGAGAGCGAGGCTTGAGCACGCAAGTTGAAGGGAGGTCAACCCATCGGAGGATTCATCATGCTACGCATCAGTGAGCCATTTAAAGCCTTGAAGTCGTCCAGCCCTAGCAAATATATCAAGAGGCAGTGTACTGTACCGTATGTACCGATATATGGGATTCGTGGCTGTTTCGAATGCTTGCAGAAACCCCACGTGGCATGGCTGTTGAGTGCCTGCCAGTACCTGCTCCGTGGTTGCCTATTGATGGCACAACCGGTACTGTGATCGTACCTGCAAGATCCTGCTAAAACCCAAGAACTCGGTTATAGCAGCCCAAGATAGAAGTCATGCCAAAAAGAAAATTGATGAAATATTCCCTTCGAGAAGTTGCAATCTATCATCAGTCGTTCGGAATGCAGTGCAGGCAAATATTTACGTTCAAGCGAAAATTTTTTGGGCACACGGATCAGTTTGAGCCTCCTGCATTTCGAACCGGAAGGGTCGTGATAGACAGGGTATAGAAATCGTTGCTGAAAAGCTTGTATTCATTTCCCCACTTGCCTCCAGCCATAGATTAATGTGATCTCGCTTTTTCTTGCCACCACGTGCCTTTGTCAGAATTTTGACATTCAAGATCTGGAGAGTTTGATGCGAATACTACCTCCATACCGAGTAGGAGCGGAGACTTGCGCTATGTATCGGTACCCTGGAGAACCTACTGCTCAGCGTTTGTCACTTTACATCAAGCGCGGTACGGGTAGGTAAGCCGTTGCCGGCGCTGTCAAGATGTTTTTCGGTCTCCGGCTTGTGAAGTAAGTTCAATCGCAGGAACCGCGCACAGTGCTATGTACCTCCGCTGAACTCCATTGGAGGCCGAAGAGCGGTCATGGCTTCAGGAACGATGAAGGATAAAGTCTGCGTTGGAGAGGGTGACGAGTCTGATCAAGGGTATTTGTCTCAGCTGTCTATCAGCCCGTTCTTGAAGATTAACCAATCCTCGTGTATGTGGATCTGAGTCGGTAGGCGTCAGTTCGGGAAGTCACAATGCTAAGAGAACAATTATTCTTAGCGAGAGAAGCCCTTCCCAATTTGGATCAGGTTAAGAGATACCAAGGCAGTGATTCGTACCGGTATTCACAACTTTGTAGGAGTACCCCGCCGCGATGTTGCGTCATGCAGTGATTCGCACCCCTGCAGGTTTATAATCATTCCATCCTCGCACGCAAACACGACAAGAGTGCGCGAAGTGGCACTATGAATGCTGATTATCGGTCGGGAGAGCAAGCTGCTCGGCTTGCTACACCGCATATGTACTTTCGTGCTATCGGCAGGCAGTTGACCAATCGCGGATGGGGACCTTATACCGGTATGTTGAAGAATCGCTTATCATTCGGGCTCACGCAGGGCGCCGGTCACCGTACGTTGCCTCCCGAAGAGCTGCTCCCAAGTACCACCCGCCTCACCCCCGACCGCAACCACCCGAACCAACCTACCTCGCTTTTTTTGGTAATATTCGCGGTCAACCGTTCTGCTTCATCCAATCCCGTTTTAACAAGACTAATTTTGGATGGACTGTGCCTATCGGATAGACGTAAAACGAAAAGCAATGCAATGCGATAACTGGTGATGATGATTCTTGGTGGTTAGGTATGCTTTGGTGTGTCCACCAAAGCATGCATCTATCTACGGCTTATCTCAACGAACGTCAGGCGCAGTTATCCCAGTAACTAGACTCGTATCCACAACCACCACTTTTTTTTTGGCCTTGCTCAACTTCGCGGGTTTTGCCAAATGACATGCAAAACTTGGCTGAGCTGTTATTTCGCAACGCACTCTGTTCGGATGACAACCTGTGAGATATAATGCAATAGGATCGATGGCGAATCGGAGTACTGGTAACAACCCCGCGCTGACGACCATGGTTTCCAAAAAGCTGGATCCCTTTCGGTAGACTTCAGGGCAGAGTACTTATCGCAGTGTGCACATTGCCATCGCAATGATCGCCCCTTGGTCCTTGTAAAGTACCCCACGTACTCAAAGTAACCCAATTTACAGAGCAGCGATGTCCTTGTTCGCTTCCCACCTTTCACCTGTTAGGTGCATCGCCAGACAAAAAACATGCATGGGCGTGGCCTGCGCTGATTCTCCACTGAACCGGGCTAGTGAGGTGCCTGTTGTCTTGTCTCCTGCTGTTTGGACAGAATTTGGGATTTTACGAGAACGCAATAGGATTCTGGTATACCCCTTAGAAGGAGTATTAATCTGGACACATCTTGAAGTTGAATACAAAGACGTGTCGATGTCACGTGCAGATGAAAGAAGCGCAAACATTTCTTGGTCTCTGATTGGTCATACACTACCTTGAATTTGTATTGTCACGTTGTGGCTACAATTTGAGGCCGGCGCTTTCAGAACAGCAACACCTGGTATTGTAAAGGGAAGCGAAGAAGTAGAAGAAGACAAAAAGGCTTCTGAATTACAGTCAACACGCGCAAGTCATGGCAGTCTGAGGGTCCCCGCCAACTACCAAATATAGGGTTTTATTTTTATTTTATAGATCAAGTTTATTGTCTATATGCAGCTCATAGCTATGATAGATATTTCGCTGGACCCGGTATATTACATAAAGATACATGAACACAGCTGCGTACCCGGACTCAGACGCTTTGACCATAAGAGTGCATCATTCCGGGGGACATTGGTCGAAATTTCACCACGAGTTGCGTCTGTCCGAGCTTCAGTAGAAAAACCTTTTGGGAAGAAATCTCTAAAAAAGGCCATCCAGCCCCTGCAGCCCTCCTGTAATTGCAGTCCAGCCTCAACCTCCACCGTGGTCACCGATGGAGCTGTAGGATTTAAACCCACGACCTTCCGTCTCAGCGTGGGTGGGTGCCCAGGCCACGGGACGCTTACTTGGAGGTCGACCGAGACGCCTTAGCACTAGACCATCTCGTCCCAAGATCTTTTGAAGTCATGCCTGGGACGCCCAAATTTAGGGTGTATGTATAAGCTGCTTCAATACACATGTATGTATTTACGAAAATGTGAATGTTTACTGCATGGCAACGTACGCATTTCACGGCCCTACCCCTTAGCCGCCACTAGTGAGTTGTATATAGAAGCAAAGTCTAGTATTTGTCTCTCAGAAACAATGTGCTCTCTAGTTCTTTTGCCCGAGGGGTAGAGTACGCAGTGTGTTCTATGTACCTCTGCTTGATGCATTGCGTCTAGCGAAAACGTCTTCTTTCATACATACTGTGATAGCTGCTAGCTGCATAAAGACAGTAATATGTAAACATGTTTATTCTTTTTTCAAAAAGAACTGACAGGAGTTGCAGCACCTCAACACCAACCTATAACCATCGCTGATCATACTACGTAGACGTGATGCTATGAGTATTCCAATCGTCGAAACTCCGACATGAGATGCGCTGGCACAAGACTTCAGTAAAAAAGCTCTAAAGGAAGATATTTCCAGAAACCCTCGCACCCCTGCAGCCCTCTAGTAGATGTAGCTGTAGGCTAACCCCCACTATGATCTTTGGGGTTGCAGGATTCGAATTTGCGGCCTCGGTTTCAGCGTGAGTAGGTGGTCAGGCCGCTGGGCGCTCACTTGAGATTCGACCTAAGACACTACAATTACAATACCTTGCCCCTCATCAGCTCGTTCATTGCGCAGCTACACACTCTTTTTACGATCTGACTTATGGATTCAGCAGCCGCTGAAGCCATCCCTGACCTGCATTGTCCAGTTCGCTTTCCTCGCCATCCTTAGGAATGGTGTAGAAAGATCCCCGCGCGTCCTCTCTCTCCCAGGAACCGAGTAACGGACTCCTACGGGTGGATAGGAGATGCCGTGGGAAGAGCCTTGAATGATAATAAACTGGTACGGCATCTGCCAGGCTAGCGAAGAAGGAGCCCAAAATAAAGTACCTTGAGGCCAAAGGGCCAGCATAAGGCCGTATGGATTGTAGATCCAACCCGGCACATGGGTTCACGCAAGTTGCGTGATGCAACTCTGAGCCAATTTGTGCCAGTGAAATCCTATTCCAATTTTGCCTCGGGCCGATAGTACCGGTGCTTGGTGGGAGTAAAATACTGTGTAAGTTGAGAAGAAAAGACTCTGGGAAGTTGACATCGGCACCCAATGACACCAAAAGACCCGACCATGCGGTCGATTTTTTATCTCATATCGTGTAACTTGAGCAGGCAGACGCGGAAACAAAATAGACACTTGTCCGGTTGGCTGGTCGGGTGCTACGATAACTTGACCCCACCGGAGGAGTGTCCATCTTATTTCTGCATCTGTCTGCTCGGGGTGATCGTATCTCACGAACACCTATCCTACCCACAAAAGATGCTTGATCTTTTGTGGGGGCTTCTGTGGTGAAAGTCACTAGAATCACTGACATCCTGCCCATCTTGACCCGGAGTTTGCTTCGGAATCCGATCTAATCTGACAGTGCGGTACCGGTACGAACCTAAGCTTGACATGGTGTATGGAACAAACCGTACTGTTTGAACGTCCATTCGCATCACTGAATACGGGACATCCGTACGGTAGGATCACCTCCTGGGAAATCCTTGTTGAAAGTGCCACGACATGTCAAGAATGCAACGTCTGTTCTCGGTTCCATCCGTCACGAGCTTCTGGGTTTCCAGGAGTAGGAGAGAAATTTTTTTAGCCTCGCGGTTGATCGGGTATTTTTGTCTCGTGTCTCAATTGCGGAGCGTGGATATGCGGCCTAAGAATTTGCCCGGTTGGTCAGGGGATGGCAAAAAAGACCCTGATCCACCTAATTTCCCACCAAACTATCCGCTATCGTAGTGAGGCGGCGCTTTGGCTGCACGCACTACGAAAATAATATCACAGAAAAGCCCTTCTCTCGATTGTTCTACAAAAATTCTGTTAAACTGTCTGACAATGTCTCGTTGGCGAGGAAATGGGATGGGAACTTAGGTCATCGCGGTGTTGAAATTCAAAAGCACCAACGTTTTTTTGCCGTCCCCCTATTGGTAGGGCGATGTTGCTTTTATCTCGTCTTTCCTATGATTTTTTCTTCGCTTTCTTTTGCCTTTTTTGATAATCCACATTCATTTGCCTCTCTTCCTCTCCTCCAAAGGATCGTTTCGACTTTGCCACCCCTTAAAAACCAGGATACACCTCACCTCCTTGCACTACATATATCAAGCATTGTCAATTTTCCAGTACCACAATTATGCCCAGAAAACATTGCATCGAGGAGAATCTTAACAGAACTCGTTACATCCGGAAACGCTGGGGTGAGACAAAAAATCTATTCAAGTCCTTGAACTCTCATAATAGAGAGCCTCATTATCAAACGTGAACCAGTGGCACAGCGGGCTTACTGCGAGAACACGCAACTTGGCTGGCTTGCTCCTCTGCCGCTTACGACAGCGACCGTCCATCTGACTCACTAACACTGAAAATTTTCGCCGGAAGAGCAACGTCGTCGAAAAGAAGTCAATGGATCGATCCGGCGCTAGCAGGTAGCTGGGGTCTGTGTCTGATACCAATGTCTCCGGATGTAATGACTGTTGCCAGCAATTGATTTATTTAGCGAACAATCTAGGGATAATCTGCGATAGCTACTCGCGGAGCGAAAAGGCTGTACCCAAACCGAAACTTTCCTCGTTAAGATCGATCGTCGAAGATGTCAATTCATCTCCAAGATTTAGTGTTGGAAAGGAAAATGGTGTCAATGCTCAAAATAGACGTGGTACATGGTACATGTCTAGCAAATGCGCCATTTCAACATGGGCATCACGATCTCGAGATGGTCGATACTGGTAACTTACCATAGAATTATTTGAAGAGCGATCCTCTCCACAGCAAACATACCCCCTTACTTATTTCTACCCCAATGGACTAGGATATGGGGTTCACTGTAGGATCAAATCGCCAACATAAAATTACGCATAGTTGGTGCTTGATCTGTACTGGCACAGTTGCAAGTTTTCATCCTTTGCCCCCAACACCTCGAATAATGTACCGTGTACAAAAAGAATCCTACGGCGCAGGGCTAGATACCGTCCAGTTGATTTATGGCATTGCTGAAAGAATAAGCTTTGAGCAATGACCTCGTGTCCAGCAGAGAATACGGTATCATTTATAGTTAAGCAGCCGAAACAAGGCGCGAACTCTCGCCCGCCGGATCATATTCCAGTTGACTGATTAGTTTGATTCTGGAGTAAGTCTTGCGCGTAGTATCGATCTTATTGGTTCGTTTTCCCGTGATTCGTTGCTCTAGTAGTGTGATGGTTTCAAGGTCATCTGGCAAGGCGAAATTTGAATTCTTGGACAAAACTCCAATCTTTATTTGATACGGCAACGAGACTCTAGGTAGGTCAATTGTGTGCCATGTTTGATTCGAGCCGCTCTTTCCCGTGAGAAATCCAAACATCAATCAAAATCTCATCCTGGTGTAAGTAGGTGGTCGAGCCCCCCTCGCGTACTTCATTACATGATGCATCAGTAATCCTACCATTCCCACTGCTATGATATCGTGGTAGAGGGTCTACCTCCGAGCCCTTGATCGTGGAAAGCGTTTCACAGGGATTATGATTGGCAATGCCGGAAACAACCCATGCCCGGTTTTTGCTGCACAAATAGACAATTGACAAGGCCCAGGTATACTTGCTTGGGGCTGGCAGGTTTTCCATGTTCAAGGGAATGAGGATTCAGGAGGATTGAACCAGGTGCCGAGACTGTCTGCGAGCTCCTTTGGTCGGTTCTGCCGACCCCACCTGCTCCGTGCTGTTGATAATGATTATGCCTGGTGATATCGGCCTCAGAAAATTGAGAACTGGGGACATGGATCTCATCCCAGATTTGCGGACCTGACAATGCTGTTGCTGGACTTTTGAGCTGCTGATATTCCAGTGTAGATACAAAATCAACAATCGTTTCAGTCATTTGAACTGACCCTTCATTTCAAACACGGTTGGAGTTTATTTGGAAACGTTAGTCTTTTCTAAATGGGAATTTGACTGCTAATCTTGTCGCTTCATAGAGATGTCTCATGGACTGATGTTCATAAGCACGAGTATGAAAGACTGCTGTGACCTGCGAGTGCGCATAGACGGCGGTGAATGAGGTTATCTACAATCAGTGTTCGTGTACGAATAAAGAAGTACCCAGTGGTTGTCTTAACACCATAAATTCACCGTCAGAGCTCGTCCCCAAAGCCGGCCTCAAGGGCCAGACTATCCCATCAATGCCAGTAGATAGTTCATTGAACAGATGTCCCTGCCTCCTATAGAGATCTTTGAGAAGTTTGAGCAGTGAATGCGTGAGCACAAGCAGGGAGACACATTGATCCACAGCAATGACTTTGATATGGTACCTACACCTTTCTCGACATTTTGAGTTTGTTTTGAAATCCCAAGTTGTAAAGGTGTATTGTCTTGTATCAAGCTTTGATCGGACAATGCTTACAGGCGGCAATGCCGTACTCTTCCTTCGACCCGGACAGAGCGGGAGCGGGTAGAACCTGGGGAAAAAGAAACTTCAAGTGATACTGACACCAGGATTATATAGCTGCGTTGTTTCATAGTTCAATTGAAATCTTGAAATACCTATTTGCCTGTCTATCATGGTCGTGTAATCACATTACACCTAAGTTATCCACAGAGCCCTTCCTATATACGAGTAAAGCAGCTCTCATGCTTCTACCGGGGTTTATGGTGGCGGAAGGCGTGGTATCACGGAGTTGCAAATTCTGAACTAGGTCAGTTTTATTAGCGGCTGCGATCTTCGTAGCAGAGGCATCTCGATCGCATTTTGAATTCATTGTTTCGTATTCCAAAGATCCGACATTTGTCATGGTGTAGCCTACCCGGGGATGTGTTGGGGAAGCATATGGCCGATGGCGAAGTTGAAATGTTTTCTAAGAAAAACGATACACGGCGAAATTTTAGGTTAATCATGGGAAATCGACAACGGAAAGAATGATGAGCGTGCTTTCCTTTACATGAAGCACCACAAACCTGACGCCTTCTAACACAAGGTAACAGTGGTGAACGAATCGATGTCACCAAGAGGAGCAACAGCGTTCATTCCCCAATGAGCTATTCCGTTAGTAAGCAATTGCCCATTTATGAAGTATAGTCTACATATCAGCCCTTATTATTTCCAGACCGTGTACTTTCAAGACTCGTCAGCATCAATTGAACATAACTTACGTACATACAGGTATCCTGACTTGCCACTGTCTTCGATTTTCTAGGGCTAGCTAACTTGCAGTTGTCGGTTCTGAATGCAGCCTTTCATCAAGATGTTGCTTGCCTCTCCTCCTTTAAGACGATGTAGCTCAGTTATCCCAACATAAAAGATATATGGCCAATGAATCACAATCTCGTGTACGTTCCCTTGATGCTATAATCTTTCTTTGGTCCCTTCACATCATAACTCACGGTCCATTCCTTTAAATTTACGGCTTGGAACTTGAACTCGTAGCGGACATTGTACAAATCCTCAATGCATAGGTGACTAGCACAGGCCTTCCATCCAGCTTCGTCGCCTTGTGTGTTCGTTTCCTCTCCTTCTATCACCTCGGTCTTCTTTTTATCAGAGGCACAACCTGAAGTTTCGTTAAATTCCAGCACATGGAATAGATAGTCCGCGCGGGCCGCATCATCAGTCCGAGCAAACCACACGCTAAGCTTGTCTTCAGCTTCGTCGTATCGCCACATATATCGGCGTGTGGCGCGGAAAGCTGCGCTTCCCACGCCCGTAGCCGTAAAGTTGCCGTCCTCAATGTAGAGATACTCAAGGCCAATGTCTCCCAACCCGTCTCCATTTGTAGAACTAGCTGCTGCCGCGAATTTAGCTTCTCGCCCATCAGCCGTACCTTCCCGCAACAAAAATTTAGCAATGCCACTGAACCGTCCGCTAGGGTGCGAAGGAAGTCGGGAGACAAGGTCGCGTTCCAATCTCCACTCGCCAAGTAATGATCTGAAGACTGCTTGCGCAACAAATCTCCCCTGTGAAAGCCCCTCAACTGCTGTTTTGTGTGTGTCTGTCAAGCTTTTCCTGATCTCTTGGCATTGCCTTTCACTAACACCGTGGGACGCGTAACGGGCAGGGGTGAGGATATCCATGCTCTCGCCGTTAGCCAGCGGAGGAGTCTCTCTCGCAGGCGATATGATTAACGAGAGAGCCTGAGCAAAATCCTGCATCAGGAATGGATAATCGCCCATGGGGAACTGAGAGACACGAGGGTCCATCCTCAGCTGTAAAGTCCGTGCAATCGTATCATCGCTCTCAACAGCGGTTTTACATGCCTCGGAGCGTGACTCTTCTGGTGTGGTCCAAAGGTATGCGATCAGCCGCGCTTGCATCTCCATCACACCCCAATATGGTGAGCGATAAAACCCCACGAAGCCCAGCGAAGGAATTGCCGGATGGTGTGTCCCGTGGAAGGCAAGTGCAGCTGGCATGTTCACGTGAGCTGGATCATACGATATTTGATCTTTCACGGATGGCGGTAGAAAGTCAATGGAGGGTGCGGAATCGAATCCCGTGGCGAACACGATGGCTGCAATATCGTGAATTTGTTCATTCGAAGGGGTTACGACAGCACTTGTGCCTGATATCGAAGATATTTTACCCGGGCTTACTTTGATCAGACCATTCCTCACGAAATCAGCATAATAAGAACTCATGGCGAGATACGGCTGCTGCCCAAGCAGTTCTCCATCTAACTTGAGACGTTCTGAGAACCCAGATTGGTCAGTTCCTAAGGCTGACTGATAAATCGAATTTAATGTTCTCGCTGCTTCGACACTGATGTGGCCTTGGGTATTTTTTAGTGGACGGGGCCTTGCGGCGAGATTGTATGAACCCAAGTCACAGGGTAGAAATGGAGGCGCAGAGGAGTCAGGCTAGGAGAAGTTTATTAGCAATGACATCTTCATCTTGAATGAGAAACTCACCCGTGGCGATGTAAAAAGGGGAAAGACCCATGCCGGGCGTGGAGCCACATGATGAACGGTGTATTTATCAGGATTAGGAATAAGTTTTTCGCCTGGTGAGTTCACAGCCGACGACAGGTGTGTAGCGATGGTCCCAGCGATCTCGATCCCGGACATTTGGCCTCCTACAACGAGGATGTCTCCGCCCTTTCCATTTTCTCGCCCAAGCAGTGAGACGAGATCCCTATACTTGCTACTATGTATGACCGGTATTTGAGCCGACGCGGGCACATAGTCAGCCAGTATTGGCTTTCCAAAAAACCCAGTGGCAACAAGCAAGTGGTCAAACACACTCGATTGCTTCTGCAAGCTCGTTCCGGACTTAGACTCCGTTTCGACTGTCCATCCACCCTCGGGCTGCAGTTCGGTTTTCACGATTTTGCATCCGAGCTTGATATCTGCACCGTTTGTATAAGTCTTCGCGTAACGTTCAAGATACCGCCCGACCTGCCATGCGCGTGGTATATGTGGAGCAGTTTCATTCCAGGCTAGATCGCTGAATTGCACAGTATGCCTGCTCTGGTTCGCTACCATGAGCGGGTGCACCAGTCCGGCTCCATCATCAGTCTTGCTTGACGGCCAGAGCCCCCCTATGCACGGCTGCGCATCGAATATGGTAACTTTGAAAGTACCCGGCGCTACATCGTGAAGTAGCGTCTTTGCAGCTACAAGTCCAGAAGGTCCAGCACCTGTTGGGGTACAGGAAGGTCCCAAGGATCAAGGGACAATCGAGTTAGTCGGTCATCCCTCTCACTCGTGGCTCTCTATTGCCGCGATGCTTCGCTAAGAAGTGCAGTCGGGACGTACCGACAATGCATACAGTCTTCGTCATGGTCCAGGACTCTAGAGACGTCTGGAGGGATTTCACAGCTGAACGGCAACGATGGTCAACCCGAGGCGTTCGCTGGCTGTGTCTCAGGGCACAGAGATACACCCTGATATTCGCAGAAGGCAGCAAGCACAAGCGAGACCAGGCGATCCTTATCTTGGTTGTCCTGGGGAAGGCTGCTTCCTACACAGTGCCTACACAGTACCCGATAGTTAATTAAAGCCTCGAGCATTGCAAGAACAACCGTACCGTCCGCTTGGGCGAAATGGATCCGGACACCAACAACAACCTCACAACAACCTCAAAAGGTTAACTCCTCCCGCAATCCGGGGTATATAAAAAATTCCCTCGATTATGTTACAGATAAATTAGTTGTTCAGATCCATCTCGCCCAAAGCGGACGATACCCACGCATAGAATATCCACACGATTCTGCAATTCTAAGCAGCCCCTCAGTATCGGGACAGTTGCTAATAACCGAAACCAGGCCTCGTTTACTGCTTGTGCGGGTACCGGTACCGGTAGATGCAAAACCCCGCACTAAAATTTTCCACACAACGGCACACGCTTCCACCAATGCTACCTGTACCTTTTCGCTGTCTGGGGTGGGGCTTGTCCCGCACCTTCATCGGATGAATTTTCGGACGGCCCGAACCGTGACCTTTGATTCCCTTGAATTGAAACAAATCGCAAATTACTACAAACCATGTCGCGGTTTTGAGTCACCTGAAGCCCAAAGCAGTTTATAGAATGGCAAATGCTGGGTGACACTGCCGCCAGCAAGTCCGGAGAATACTCATCACAGCACTAAAGTCATCTGCCTGCTAGCAAGGCACGCTGTGTCTCAAACTCATGCATAGAAGCCTTCGCAAGCTTCTACTGTACTGTACACTCGGGCGACTTTACAGGGGGGCTAATTAACCAGTCACAATCTCATGACATGATACCGGTAACTCTGGAAGAAATTTGGTAGGCAACTCAATTTCCTAGAGTAGTCAAGATAAGGGGTCTGATTGCTTCTCAATATGCACCATACTGAAGATAGCACAGGTGCCATGGGAGCGGATGGTTCTTAAGAGTCACATAAGAGGAATTGCTTATCTTTCTCACAATCGAGAAGTCAAATACCGGCATATGCAGAAAAGCTTCGACTATGCACATCATGGTTCACCATCAAGCATGAGACAAATTCACTCCATCCAAAGAGGGTTTGTGTAATCAGCTGTACGATAGTAGCATTTTGCAGCGGCTTGTCTTGCATTCTCGACACAATTTGAAGCATGTGGAATCAGCATGCTCTTCGCAGGGGAGGTGCTTGAATCGAACATGACCTCCTATAACACAGAGAAAACCCCGGTAGACTCGTAAAACGCGAGACACTCTCGGCTTCTGAGACTGTTTGGTATCAAGTCGAAAGAGGGTGAAGTCTCTAGTCTTACCGTATCCAAAGACTTCACTTTTGCTCGAAGTCATCTAGATACCAGTATCCGACAGTCACGACGGAGGGAATCCAGAGCGCCAAAGATTAACACGACTAAGTTCGGCCAGACGATTCCACTTTTTTGATGCTTCATACTCGACATTGACTCCTGGGCGCTGTTCGTCCTTGTGTAACTCCGTGGGCGCCTCCACCTGCACGTATGCTCAGCTACCCGAAAGTCCGAGTCCTGCTGACCGATATGACATACTGTATGGTGTCGCATGGCGTATGCGGATTTCGTGCAAGTCCCGAGGGATGTTGCTTGGAGAAAAGTCTCGCGGTCCGCGGTCTGGTTCCAATCTGCGCCTGCATCCGATAACTTGTGAAATAAAAGGAAGGTAATCGGTTTTCCCGGGAGCCCAGTTAACAGGGCTCGAAGATTGCACTTGCAGGATACCTGCGAGTTACATACGGAACTGACATACAGTACTGGTAAGTGCTGCAATTCGAGCCAAGGAAGTCTTCATTAGAAACGAAAAGTCGCGGGTGTATCGGCGTGGGGCTGAGCGGCGGATGGCCGTGTGGAGGAATTAATAGAACATGGCGGTGGCGAGCGGTGACCGTTGAACCCGAGGGACGCCTTTCAAACTCTACAACAATATTTTGTTAGTTCCAACCTATGACATGAAATGTTGAGGCATCGACTACCAGGGCAGGGTCTGCTAAGATATTAAGATAGCGGAGAACGGGAGAGTACCTACATCTATGTTGTGTAACGTCGGCCAACTAAGGACACAAGGACGCTGGACCCGGAATGCTCATAGATGGAAGAAAGCAGGTATCCATGGTGACAGTTAGTGGCAAAAAAAAGTGGAAAGCAATATAAACAGCTTAGGTTCGTTGGGGAGGATGTTAATTATAGCCGGTCTTCCAAGGAGGCGCTTTCTTCCAACCAGATAGCATGGGATCCCCGCCCAAATTTCCGATCGTGCTATGACCGAACAGTACTGATAGGAACATGAAATGAGGTGGTTACTCGATGCTTGATTAATTCCGATTTTGAGGCACTCGGATCACCAAATGCGAACTTAAAGGCAAATCTTTAGGGGCCCGCATCTTTGTTGTGGCCAAATATGCAGAGAAGCCTTTCGTTAACGGTATTAATAGAGCATTAATGAAATTGCACGGAATCTGTAAAGATTTTGGTCGCTTTAGGTTTTAAAGGAACTGGAATGTAATAAAGTGTGGCGTATCAGTGATCTATCTTGCTGGTATCGGTACTACATTCGTCCTTCCGAAAGTCAGTGGGCAAGCACTACCAAGTCTGGTGAACCATAGCGCACCATGAGTGACAAAATCAGACATTATCGCCATCTGAAAGCTGGGTGAGAATTTATGGAAGTTCTTGGTCAGGCACGATATGGGTCGGTTAGGCTTTCAAATTTGTCACCACCTTGCTGCCAAGAGCCTCTTGTCTTCATATCGAATCCGCCCGGCGACTCAACAACAAGTCATGTTTTTCATAGCAGTACCCTTCTTCTGTTTTCCACATACAAGTTCTCGGGAGTTAAATACCGTCTGGATCTACTGGAGATACCAACAACGCGCTGAAGATCGCGACTGTGCTTTCTGGCGCCTAATTAATATAGGCTCTGAACCCAATGATCTAGAACGGACTGTTGCTGGGATTTCAAGGCAAAGGGTACAAGTCCAGAAAAGCACACTGCCGGTACTAACTTTGCTCCTTACAGCACGCCAACATGGTGAAAGGCCGAAGATCCACCTGTGTTTATCTTTGGTAAAAAAGGAAGCAGATGGCCTTGGAATTTTGTGGCCTGTGCCTACCGGAAAACGGCAAAGGGCGTTCTGAGGACCGAGTATCCGTTTCTTATCCCGTCGCATTTTATGAATAGAAACTAATTCAGTTTAGATCGGAGCCTATTTGGTATCGAACGATTCGAGTCAGTCTCTTGAGCAAAGCAAACTTGCCTGGGCTCAGCGAAAAGCACATCACCCTCTAACATGATGACTGCCACGCGAATAGTTCGTGGAAAGATGATCGTCACGACATAAAACTTTGGCTATGAGGGGCTTGACATAGTAGGAGGCAACTTATATACAGTGCTGTTATTCTCGATTTTCATAGACTATGTTTGCAGCAAATCGCCCACAACATCGGCAACACTCGAGCCTGAACATAGGCACGCTGCTGGAGGTATACCAGACTCGTACGTGCGTACCCAACAGCTGCAGGAGTTTGTCAACTATTTCGGACATGGTGTCCCGCAATCAAACAAACACATTCATCTTGGCCAACATCAAAGCCCTGGGGACATGGTGAAGATATATACACTTGTGGAGCCTATCATCTCAAAAACATGTGTTCCAGCAAAAGAAGGAGTTTACGAGCGAACCAAAGAAAGAGGAGGAGCAAGGTTAAGAGAGCGATAATGAGTAGGACAAAGCCGCACTTATGCTGACCAGCAAGATTGACAGGTTGTGTCGATTAGCACGGCATCATCTTGTGAGACCCGCATCGACTAATGTGAACTAGATCTTGTGGACTAGAATGCATCACATGCGACTATGCGAGACATGATGTGAGATGTCTCGAGTTCTGTATTCTCAGACTGTGTACCAAGCCACGAGGGATTGATTTTGGTACGCCAGGGAAGGCATTGGCTATAGCAGAGATCACCCTCCCCTTCATAGGCCCCCGCACGTTACCAGACGAGGCTCATTTATTGTTCATGATATGTAGATGAACCAACGCAGTGAATATATATCGTTGCGATCCAGTCCTGCGGACGTTCGTAGTTCATATGCATTCAGTCGACACTGCCGGACAGCGATCATTGCAGGAGTCAGACCGAACTGACCGAGATATCAACCGGTATCACAAGGTGTAAGCAATGTAATAGCTGTGATATTGCGAAGTACGATTCGAGACCTTTTGGCTACGCACAAGACCGGCTTCGCCCACACGGCTGTATCCTCGGGATCTCATTGATCCTTGCTTTCCTAGATTATCATACAAAGCGGGTCAGCTCCCCGAGAAATTTGGCAGCAATCTGTGTCCCGCCTAAAAAAGATCCAGTTTAACGAAAACTAATCTAGGAAGATTTCGCGGTCTCTGAATATGCGGTTGCGGGATGCGCAGGGTGATTTGTGAGTAGTCAAAAGGTGATTCGTTTTTTTAAGTGTGTTCGAAAACGTGGTGGAGGCTTGAGCAAGGCTTTGTCACCAATCCCTTCCCAGCGGGGGTCCCCGCTTTGCTCAACGGTTCGGGAGCTCGGATCAGCGAGCGCTGCACCACTCTCTATTCCTGGGCTGTGGGCAAAACTGAGCCAGGAATGTAATCCTTAGGGAAAATTGGTCTTTCAAGAGAAGTAATTCTTAGCGATGCTAGATTTTCTGTGCTGTTGTGTTGAAAGAACTGGGCTGCCTATCCTGTGAGGTGTGGATTACGGGCGCAGTGTTTTTACAATTACTGTGGGAAGCATGTCTGGAGATATTGGCGCGGTATGATAACTAATCTCTCGTGTCATGCTCCTAGACTCAATCGTGCCGTACCAGTGCTGCAGGATTGGTCGGGGTCCGCTACCGTATTCTGCCTGAGACTGGACTGCTAGGACCCTTTGAGGACGGGATATATCAACAGATTCATATGTAGAAATGCTGTTTTTCCCGCTATTGCCAAGGCGTTCGTGACCGACGGTCAATCTGGATGACCAAGCGAGACTAAGCAGTAGTATTCCACGCTGGGCATTTTGTTCTGTTTAAAAGGGTCTGAGCAGTTCGCTCTTGGGCAAGAATGCGATAATAACTACCGTTTAAGTCGGACCAGTGATGAAACACTCCGGAAAAAATGGCGAACAATCGTGGCCCCGCATGGGAGGAGTTAGCGTTTCTACTGTATGTTAAAAGAGTAAAAAATGCCGCTAGGTACCGGTAGCCCTGGCAAAGCTCTCGTGGAAGATTCCTTCTATTGGTCGTGTAACCTACCAACATCCCAGATTAGAATTGCGTGTCCAATGCCACGCCCTGAGATCTGCATTTGAATGGCACAAAACCGACACCTGAGGGTTTTCACACATCGCTCTATCATGATCCTGATAACAATGCGGAATGCCAACCATCTGCACGGATAAGGGGATGGGGATAGACCGTATGGTAGTCGTCTGATGGTAGACCCGATGGGTGAGTTATTCTAGCTATCGGCCCACACATGCGCTTAGGGAGTCATGAAACTACCTCATCTCGAAGTTCGGCTGCAGGTGACCAATCTTCTATTAACGACGACTCTGACACAAAGCTCAACTCTGAAGTTCACACTTCACGTACTGTAATCCTCCAACTGCTAGCTGGCCATATTCGAGTACAGAACGACGTGGTAGGCAGGGTAGTGTGCATATGAAAGCATGCAACAAATCCTATTCAGCACTCAGGAAACTGTCTTCACTGCCATTTGCGATGGAGCGTCAGAGCTGGCAATGGAATCACTGTGTAAGTTACGATCTGTGTAGCTACATTCCTAAACCATGCTCGTCCTTTTCTAGAAAAATCCAGAATCCCCTTTAGCTCGGAGTTGACACTATTGATCACTTACAATCAGCCCAACTCCAATATGCAAAACCTGACTCGCCATGTGCGGAGGCGTCACGAGACCAAAATGGAGAACAACATGCGGTGGTATTCCCCAAAAATTGCCGCCGTAAGAGGCTTGACCATCTTAGCTTCAGTTGCCCCAGTTGCTGGATTGATTACTAGATCTTGGCTTTAGCTGGGTGGAATTACAAGATAAAGCCGTCTGGTAGTCGCTGATGAGGGCATCGGCCACTGGCCTCGCTCTATCTTGATGTTGCCTTCAAAAGAGTGTTTTTAAACCCGCAAGGCATAATGGTCCGTCATGTTGGTTTGGACGTTTTCCGGACCAAATGCCCATTGCTGCGGTATTCTATCATGCGGAGTAGCGTAGAGAACACAGAGGATCTGCAGCCCTGGTTCCCTAATTATCATACCGGTACCAATATGCGTACGGCAGTACCGACGCAAATCATGGATTAGCGCCGGTTAGCCTGCACATCTTGATCGAGCTTGCTTCGATCGTGTATCTCCGTAATTTCTAGTCAAGCTTCCAGCGCTTCTCTTCAATTGACTCAGCATGCCCGTCATCGTTTCTGAGAAACATTTGTTTTATCTTGTCGGCTTGTCATACTGTTTTAACAAAACTTGGGCGACCTACTTGCCCAACCCGCTGGTCCTTGGAGGCTGACGGTCGACATTGCCCACCAATGTATCTATCCGATATTGGCAATATGAATCCTACCTAGTAGAATGTGTCGCGAAAACCCTTCTTGACAATCTGCTTACTGACAGGTCCATTGGGCCTTGTCGGCTACACGCGTACTGTACTCAGCACACCTGTTCGTGGTGACTGCTATCAAATCCCCTCAGCCTGGCTTGCCAAGCCCGCAAACAATAGCGCTGATGCAGGCCATTGTGACCGGGTAAGTAGGTAGGCTTTAGGAACAATGCGAAGTTACGGGATAAGCTATGCAACCTGCCCTGGCTTGAATTTTCAGTTTATGATCTGAATGTGAGGTAGGTAGATAAAGTTGTCGGCGATTCATTGGTAGGCGTACCGCTTGTCTAGAAACGGAGTATTTTACCAGCCACCCTGGTAACTTCCAAATACTAATATACCGGTAGGGTCCGACAACCGTACTTGCCAAACATTTATCCCCTCCCCGCCAACTTACCAGCATCATCACAGTATCAAAGGTACATGAGCATCAGGTTGCACCTCAGCAGCAAGCACTTCTCGATCCTCCTACCGTGGTTCCTTGTTAGTGCCGCTTCCCACTCTGCCTACATACATCTCGCGCTTGGACGCAAATGTGAGCACATGCAATCACTTGCACCTGATACTCTATTGGGACGCAGTAATCTTGAATCTTGCCCTTGTCTTTCTAGGGAGCAAGCATCCGCTCCATTCGGCTCGGGGGTCGAATCCATCACTCTCCACGATATAGCAAAGCGGTTCACTCCCCGTTATAAAACCAATTCGCTTTCTACGACCAGTATTTCCATTGGCTGCATGGAACCTCATCCTTGTCTATGAGTTTCAGTTCAAATATCACCACACCACCGCGACCTCGACCTCCCTTCTGCCGTCCCGATCTCGGCAGTTACTCGCAGGAAATCCGTTTTTATTCCGACTTCCCCTTCGTGGTGGCCATTCAATCCTTCAACCCATCTCTCATGTTTATCTCAAGATTATTTCCCCTTCAGCAGTCATGATCGACATCGAAAAGCGGTCGGAGTCAGCATCCAACGACACCGTCGACAGTGTGCAGAAGAGCGCTGATTTACCGTTCTTCCCTGATACACAGCGAAGTCATGAGGAGCAGGAAAAGATTGTGCGTATTAAATACAAATCTAAAGTGATTGATACTCGATACTGACTGTGATTCAGGACCGCGCCTTGGTGCGTCGACTGGATCTCAAATTGATCCCGTGGGTAAGTGTTCGCCCCTATTTTTCGTACGTGCTTACCTTATCGAGCAAACATACTGACACTTGCACAGCTATGTCTCCTGTATCTTCTGGCCTTTCTCGACAGGACTAATATCGGCAATGCGAAAATTGCCGACATACAAACTGCCATTGGCATGGATCCGTCAGACAGTGTCCTTTGGAACTCCACCTTGACGATATTCTTCGTGTCATACGCCGTCTTTGAACCCGTAACCAACGTGTTACTAAAAAAGATGCGTCCGTCCGTTTTCATACCCATCATCATGTAAGAATCCCATTGGTTTTCTTTCTCATTAACAACCTGGACTAATATTCTGCAGGGCGCTATGGGGGATTTGCATGCTTAGCATGGGTTTTGTTACCAACTACTCCGGCTTGATGGCGGCCCGATGGTTTCTTGGCCTTGCGGAGGCCGGCTTGTTCCCCGGCGTCAATTATTACCTTTCATGCTGGTACAAAAGATCCGAGTTTGGTATTCGTGCTGTAAGTCTGCAGGGTCCCCTGCATGTGAGCCTTGCTGATTTTCATTAGGCCATCTTTTTCTCTGCCGCCGCCCTTGCAGGGTCGTTTGGGGGGCTCCTCGCAGCGGGTATTCAGAAAATGGATGGTATACAAGGGCTCGACGGTTGGCAGTGGATATTCATCTTGGAGGGTCTCATCACTATAATAGTGGCCATACTGTCCGTCTGGATGGTCCATGATTTCCCTGATGACGCTAAATTTTTGATCGAGGAGGACCGTGCCCGCGTGATATGGCGTCTGAGGATGGACCAACAGGCCTCGGCGGAGCACGAAGAATGGAACATGAATCATCTCTGGGTCGCCCTTAAGGACTGGAAAACGTGGTTAGGCATGGTGATCTACATGGGCTGCGATATGCCTCTGTATGCGTTTTCCCTGTTCCTTCCGACGATTATCACCGAGCTCGGCTGGGGAGACGACGTCGTCAAATCTCAACTCATGACTGTTCCGCCCTATGCCGGAGCCGCCATCCTGACCGTTGTTATTGGCTGGTTGGCCGACCGTACCAACCAGCGGGGGTTGTGCAATATATTCGTCAGCGTTTTGGCCATTGCTGGATTCTGCATGCTCATTGCATCCCGGGACCCGGGCGTGCGGTACGCGGGCACCTTTTTGGGCGCCCTAGGGATCTATCCATGCATTGCCAACACGATCACCTGGGTGGCAAACAACACCGAGGGAGTGTTCAAGCGCGGCGTGGTTCTCGGCTTCGTCATCGGCTGGGGAAATCTGAACGGCATTGTGAGCTCCAATATCTACTTCCGGAAGCCCCGGTACTACGAGGGCCACGCCGTCATGATTGCCTACTTGAGCATTTTCCTGTTTGGCGGCAGCATCCTCATGACGACGCTGCTGAGGCGGGAGAACAAGAAACGCCGGGAGGGTAAGCGGGATGTCTGGATCGAGGGCAAGTCACCACAAGAGATCAATGCCATGGGGGACATGAGGCCAGACTTCATGTACACACTCTAGGCATAGTAATTATTAAGGGAACATGACTTGGGGGTATGAGGGGCCAGGCATCGGTGTGCTCCGCCACCGAAACCCCAGTGCCGGTGTACCTTTCCGTCCATCACGACGTCATCGGTGGAGATCTCGTCGCTGCCGTCGCGGTTTATTGCACCCAGGCACAGTCGCACGGCCGCGCCTTTTGGCAGTGTGACGTCCCCGATGGTGACGGGCCTGGTGGTCACTCGCGTCACGACGGGCGCGGGTGGTTCCAGGCGGACGATCTCCTCGACGAACATCTTCACCTGCTCGGGGTCCGCGATCAGGTTGGCGCGTAATCGTGGGTTGCGCGCGAGCTCGATGAACGCCGCCGTCATCGCCGAGGTGACGGTGTCCAGGCCGGCGAGCACGAATAGGAAGCTCAGCCCGGTCGCCTCGGTTTCGTTGAGCGGCTCGTCGCCGGTGAGCACCTGGGAGAGGATGTCGCGGCCGGGGTTTGCCTGACGCTCGGTGATGGCCTCGGTCAGGTACGCGGACAACTCCAGGGCGGGAGTCAGATCGACACCGTCGAGGGTGGGCAGATCGGCCAACGCGATGACGGCGTCCTTCCACCCGATCAGCCTGTCGCGGTCTTCGAGGGGGAGTCCGAAGAGGGTCAAGAAGACCTGCGAGGGATACGGAACGGCGATGTCGGCGACCGCATCGCATTCGCCCCGTGCCGCGGCGGCGTCGATGATGTCGACGGCCTGCTGCTGAAGGGATGGCAGCATCTCCGCGAGAGTGTGCGGGCTGAAGAACGGTTGCAGGATCTTGCGGTACCGGGTGTGGTCTGGCGGATCGACCGACAGCGGAACCAGCGGGATGGGGCTGCCGAGGATTTCGGCTGCCAACGCCGAGGAGAACACTTCGGGGTCTCGCAGAGCCTCGAGGACCTGCTCGCGGTGGGTCAGGTGGTACCAGCCGTTCATCATCACCACCGGCCCGACGTCGCGCACTGCGGCCCAGCCGACGCCTCGGTCTCCGGCCATGGGCAGGGTCGAATAATCGACCTCGGGTGCGGCGTGGTCGTGCGGGCCAGCCTCTGACATCGTCGTCATGGGTCGTCGCTCTCCTATTCTCTTTCGTGCACTATGCGAATTCGTCAGCTGGTCGGACCTCGACGGCGGCGTCAGGACCGTTCAGGGGTGAGGCGCAACGGTCCGATGCGCAGGATCTCGGCCAGCGGGCCGGGGTCCACGCCGGCGGCCTGCGCAGCTAGAAGGCAGGCCGCGACGTCCTTGCGCAGGGATGGTTGGACGGTGGAGGCAAAGGCGTTCACGCTGCCCGTCACCAGCGCGTGCGCGGCGGCGGCACTACCACCACTGCACACGGTGAGGGCATTCAGCAGTGCCGGAGCTTCGATGCCGAGTCGCTGTCCCAATTCGGCGGCCGCCGCGACCAGCTGGGCATTCGCGGCGAACAAGAGATCGTTGATCAGCTTCAAGTGCAACGCGGAACCCAGTCCGCCGGTGGGAATGATCGGGCTGGCGTACGCCCTGAGCACGGGCGTGATCCGCTCGACCGCGTCGGCGGCGCCTCCCGCGAGGACCGTGACGGCGCCCGCAGCGACGTCGTCTGCCGTGCCCTCGATCGGAGCGTCTACCACGCGCAGGCCGCTCGTCGAACTGGCGGCCAGGTTCGCCAGTTCGGCGAGCGCACCGTTGGCGTGCGACACGAACACCGCATCCGGCATGGCGTTCGTCGAGACTCCCTGGGGCCCATAGCCGATCTCGCGCATCTGCGCGTCGGAATTCAGACAGGAGAGGATCACGTCACAGTCGGCGGCGACCTCGGCCACCGAGTCGGCCAGGGCGGCACCGTGGATCCACAATCGATCGCGGACCTCGTTGCCACTGAGGTACACCAGCACCTCGTGGCCGGCGGCAAGCAGACGCATCACGACGGCCTCACCGAGGCCCCCCACTCCGATTACTCCCACGATCCGAGTCATCAGGTCACGGCCTCCGGTAAGAGTTGGTGGTGAGTAAGCCCGCCGACGGACCTGGACCACAAAAACATGCGAATGTGGTGTCAACCACACGGTAGGAGCCGATGTGGTTCACGTCAAGGTCGGATCGAGGGCCATGGATTTGCAAGGATGGTGAGCGTGATGGCGAAACGATCCGAGCGCGCAGCGGCCTGGAGTGCGAACGTTCCGGGCAGCGAGGAGCAGGCGCGCGACCGGCTTCTCGATGCCGCGGAGACCTGTTATGCCGAGCGAGGGCCGACCAAGACCAGGATGAGCGACATCGCCGACCGGGCGGGCGTGCATCGCCGCACGGTGTATGACTACTTCCCCACCAAGGATGCCCTGCTGGCGGCGAGCTTCGTCCGTTCGATCGCGGGCGTCATCGACGCGGCCGACCCGTGCTGGCAGACCGACGAACCCTTTCTGGATCAA